>CM039134.1:20078295-20096955 GCA_022036555.1 Microstegium vimineum | reverse complement strand
GGCCAAGTCGCAGATGTCGCTGCGGAAGTCGGAGAAGTCGCACAGCGGCTGCTGCTGCTGGTGGTCCCCGCCAGATTCTGCATGCACGTTGGTTAATCCGTTATCAGCTGGCTGGCTCCACAATACCATGATGCACACTTGCTGACAGGTCTACGATTCTTCCTCAAACAAAAAAATGCTAAGAAAAACACAAGTTGACGATTAGTAGATTAGTTAGTGTTGACAGGGTTTGGTTCGGCGTTGCTCTCGCTGCGCCGTTCCACTGCACGTACGTCGTCGTGCTGGCTCGTCGTGCCGCTCCTCCTCGTCTTGCCGTTGCCGAGCTGGCTGCTCCTGGAGCTTGCTCTGACCACCACCACCACTGGCAGCAGCAGCAGCTCCCGTCTTCTCCTCCTCTGCACAAGATGCAAATCGGAAGGACGAACGTCACATCGCACACATGCTCTAGCAGTCCCGTCGCGTCCACTAATTGTGATATGACGACCATCATTCATCCGCCGTGCACGGCATGGCGGATCATTTGACGGTTACTAATTAGGATGGCTAGTCAGGGAGCAGAGCACGGACCTGGCCGGTCCGGCGCAGTCGACGCCGTTTCCGCGGCGTGCTGCCCGGTGATCGCGGCGGCGGCGTCGGCGTCGGCGTCGGCGTCGGCGTGGACCGCCTTCTCAGCACCTGCCGGGTTCCACAAGTTAGTCAAAGTTCACGTCTTGCCACTTTGTGGAAGTGGAACAGCTAGCCTCGGTCGTTGCCCCCGTGAACGTGGGCACGTTCACTTACCTGGTGCTGCAAGGTGGTTGTCGGAGTTGGACGCCGCGGCGGCAGTGGCAGTGGCGTCACGGTCGGGCTCGGTCTCCTCCGGCTCTGCTTCGCTCGTCTCGGCGTCGCTCCTCTCCTCCACGATCACCGTGTCTCTGACCCCTGAATATATGAAGAAGAAGAAATCAGAGATGTTTATTTCACGAACAGAAGCGAATTAAGCTGACAGGCGAAGAGAAGAATCTAATCTAAAAGAGGCGTTGGGTGTTGATGGGGCGACGTACATTCTGTGACCGTCTTGTCGCCGGCGGTCTGCTCGAGCCTCTGCTCCTGGTGACGCTGCGGCTGGATGTCCACATGGAAATCTCCACCTGATCGATCGACAAAAAGCACGCAAGTTGACGCAAAGGATCGAGAAGATTACTACATCTCGTCAGCTTAATCTTTGTACGTACCTAAGCCTCCGGCGGCGGCGGCGGCGGCGGAGGAGGAGGAGGCCCGCAGGGTCTTGACCGCCATCGGGCGGCGCGCGGCCAGCAGCGCCGCCTTGGGGGTCACTGTAAGCAGCAACGTGTGGAATGCGTCAGAGAGCAGAGCTACTACCGCGAGCATGGAACGGAACAAAGAAGTTACTGACCGGTGTCGAAGGTGGTGGCGTCAGGGCGGGAGGAGAGGAGGAAGACGAGGCAGATGACGAAGCATCCCACGACGATGGACAGCAGCCTGAACCGCTGCGACTCGAGGCGAAGCGGCTGCGTCAGCCTGCCGCCGCCCCTCCCGGCCTTGTCGCCCGCGCCGCCGCCCTGCTTCATGATCGGTCGGCCTGCTCTGCTCTGCTTCTTCCTCCAAATAGGTAGGTAGCGTGAGGATGCAAAAGACCGGAGGGAGGCCGGAGCGGTGTGTAGCCACCCAACGGCGTCGCGGCGTTGCCCGATCCAAGAACTCGCTACGGTTTCCCTTCTGGTGTGTTTCCTTTTCTTCTCCTTGTAGTACTAGTGCACTAGACTAGCGCAGGTCGTCGTTGTAGCCCGTTCGCTAGCTGGCCAATGGTGGAGCGGGATCACGGGCCTGCACGAGCCGAGCCTAAAGAATAAAAATGGGAAGGCCACGAAACGGAAACGCAGCGGAGCTAGCTGACAGCCAGCTGCTGCTTATATTCTCTCGCTCGCCGTGGCTGCAGTGCAGCACGGGGCGGCTGGTTGGTAGCACACACCATTACACACGAAGCGTCCGACTCGAGTCGAGTTTGTCTCTTGTGTTGTGCTGCCTTGCCCTTATCGCCCGCAGCAACTGTGAACGAGACGTTCCGTTGTGTCGCCGCCTCGCCGGTCGCGTGCCCATTGGACCCGGCCGGCCGGCGCGCGCTGCCTGCCGTGTGCCGTGTGCCGTGTGAGGTCAGGTCGATCGAGGGGGTATCTATCTGTCATTGATGTAGTGTTGATGGGGAAGCACGACCCAACCATACTCTACTCCGTCGTGCCGGGAAGCACGCGTCTGTGCTGTGCAGGGCGGGGGCGCCCATTTGTGTTCTCCTTCCGGCGTTTGGAAATTTTCCATGTGACTCGTCCGCAGCATTTCGTTTTTTCATTTTTGCGTGCACCGTAGTGGATGTGGATGCCATATATGGTGTGCGTGCGTGCGTGCGTGCATGCCCCTGTTGATTTATGATTTCTGTCTCGCCAATTAAAATTCCGGGTTGTGATAATCTGCGAGATTTGACGATCGGGTTGGTAGGGAGGGACCCACTTCGATCACACCTGCTCTTTCTTCTTCTTTTTCTTTTTTCTTTTTTTTTTGGGTTCTTTAACCTTCCCATTCGCAGCCTACAAGTCCTGAAATCCTCATCTGCATGTGGTTCAAATTGAGCCCATGCATTTTTCCTCAGGCATACACGGAAGAGACAGACTACAGGATGGCAGAGGATGAACAAGAAACGATCGCAGCCGTTATTATTGATTTAGATCTGTTATTTAGATCAACATTTGGATGCAGTCGAACGGGGTGCAACATAAATGGCAACGACTGCAGTATAACCAGTTCCTTCTGATTTGGGTTTGAATTTCTTTTAAGACGGTAGCACTAGTATAGACCCAAAAGTTTCTTCACCTAGCTAGATCTACCTCCATTCTCTACGTTACCCGCCGGCAAAGTCAAATGTGCGAGGAATATATATAGATTCAGAATTCAATGTGCACCGCATGGGACGGGATCGCCACCACGAGTTCACGACGTAGCCAATTGCGCGCAAAATGGCTCTGACAGTCCACTAGTAGCTTCATCATCTGTCCCACCAGATTCTATATTCGTATTCACTTCTATATTATCCCTCTGTCTCAAAACTAATCAACTTCCAGAACTATCTTATGTCAAATTATTTTAAATTCGATCAAGTTTATATAAAAAAATATTAATATTATTCATGAGACAAATTAGTATCACTACATCGATCATAAAATATATTTAGCATAATGCAATCATTTAGTGCCATAGATGTTGTTACTCTTTTCCTATAAACTTGGTCAAATTATAACTGGACTTTGGTTGATTTTAGAAGTTGATTTATTTTGGTGTGGAGGGAAGTAATATGTACTCCTCTATTGCTTTTCAATCAAAAAAATTATAAAAGAAATACTAATATTTATAATGAGTAATAAGTACCATTAGATTAATAATGAAAAATGTTTTGATAACAAATCTATTTGAAGATTTAAATGTTTGATACTATTTTTTATAAAATCTAGTCAGGTTTAAGAAAGTTTGATCCAGTGCAATTCTAAGATTATATTCTTTTTACAACAGAGGTATATATGTCAACCGTTATATTGGGATTAAGACCTTCAGAAATGACACCCCCTTTACAACCGAACGTAAAAGACCATTTTTTTTATTTTTTATACCATATAAGATCATTACTCCAACGATTGGTTGGCAGATATATTGATCCCAGCTTAATAACGCCGTAGTAGAGTACAGCGTTTTTGTCAAAATAAAAAAAATGCGGCCATGTGTGGCGTGGTCTCGTACAATGGTACCATATATACTAGTACACTGCTAGCACGGTGCTTGATACCTTCACAGAAAACAAAGGCATCCGTATTTAGTACACTGTCTACCGACAAAAGTAGTATCCAGAACAGTTTTTTGAATTGGAAAAATGCACACAAAAAGTGGATGTAACACGTGGCAGCTACTAAAAGACATCCGAATGAGTTTCCAACACACGTCCAAATCTGAAACGGAAGAGGAATTATATATATATATATATATATATATATATATATATATATATATATATATATATATATATATAAGGAGAAGATTACAAAGCGTCGCAATGATAATCTATTTTTTAATATAAAAACCCAAGGAACATCCGGACACATGCATATTTCAGATTGAAAACGTCTGATTGTCCCCCCAACGTACATGATATAGTGGACCAAGCTAGACACAAGCCAAAGAACAGACAGAAATCTTGCACTACCACCACAACACAAAATTATTAACAGCAGTCCATTAGTCAGTACGTACGTGCTTCAGCGAATCAAGATCGGTCGGCAAAATTAAAAATTCTACCGGCCGGTATTAATTCTCTGCAGCCATGGTGCAGTGATGCAACTAAATTAAAGGCAGTGCCTAGGCCAGTTTTAATGAGAGTTTCATATAGTTTTATGGACATTTAAATAGGCTGATGTGACACCTTATTTATTAAGAAAGATGATAAGAGTTTCATAGGAGTAGAAAGAGTTTCATCTCCATGAAACTATCTAGCACTGTTTCCAACATATTTAAGCATTGGAAACGATACGAAACTCCCATTAAAGATGGCCTGCCACGATGTCCTTGCGAGTGTATTTGGCCTCCAATTTGTCATCCTGGCAGTGGCAGCAGAAAAATCCCACAAGGAGCGGATGAATTTCCGTGTTTTATTGGACCAACTAGGGAACATATTCCGTGCCTCAGGATGCCTGGATACACGCATCGCATCGCCTTTGCCATGAATCATGAATGCGGTCCTTGCCCATGGACATCGATATTCTTACTTATTGTACAGGGAAGGTCAGATAGTGATGCACCACTAACCTCCACACTGTATAGTGTATCGAAACGGATGCTACCGGCTCTAGTATATGCTAATGCTACCAAAATCTTCACATGCAACATCTAAATTAAATTAACCATTCTTTGGCCTCAGAACAGACACACTCTCAACTCCCTCATTTTGGATTATTTTGCTGTTCGACTTGTACGTAGCATACCTATTGTGGCCGTAGAAGTTTCTCCAAATTAAATCTTACGCTTCATACGAAATTGCATCAATATATTTTATTCAAAAAAGTATCAAGCTAAGAAGATGCTACTTTTGTATAGCAGTTGGCGAAATATCGATAACCAGAAGGAATACAGATCCCAAACTGAATAAGTAATGCTGCTGAAAGATAGTTGTGCATACAGTACTACCACCTTTTATTTGGTTTTCGTTTTGCTTTTTGTTCACCATCTATCATTTATCAAGACTATTGCAGGACAATTTACTCAATTGTTCTCTTTTTGTTCAAGGACTATTCATGCAATTCATCATTCTCTTTATTCTTCCAGCACATACAGAATAAAGGCTACTAATATACAGCTGTGTTTATACGTACTTTATTATGGCGTGTATGCAGCCATGCCACGCCCATATATACTATTCCCAAATGAAGCTGCAGCAAGGTTTCGAACTAAAGGGTACGTCCTTGTCATTGATCGTTTGGTGGAATAGCTAGATCAGCTAGGGGTTATCAACTTTATTGAACAACTAATAAGTAACAACTTGATCCATCACGGAGGCAAACAATCCAAATATGTTATACCAGAATTTGGAGTGTTCTTGGCAGGGGAACTTTTTTATCGTTTGCTAGCACTGCTATGGTACATTCCATTGGGATTTGGGAGTTTGTGACTGTTCTTTTAATTGTTGCATATTAACGTGGACACCATAATTATCGTATTATTGATATCTGCTGCATTATTACAAACAAAGCCCTTGACCTGATAATCTAGATACATACTACCCCTATATATGGACTAATTCATACTCTCTCTGTCCCTGGAAGAATCAATTCATATAATCCGTGTCAGTCAAACTTTTTTAAATTTCACTAATTTTATAGAAAAAATATAACAACATCTATAATTTAAAATGAGCACCATGTGAAAATATGTTTTATGATAAATCTAATGATACTAATCGGATGTCACAACATTTAATGATTTTTTCTAGAAATTTAATTAAAGTTCAAAAAATCTAATTTAAGATCTCCATAAATCTATTCTTTCAGAGACAAAGGAAGTACGGAGTTCATCTCTTTCATGGGATTCACCACTTTGATATTTTAGCCACTCACCATTATTCAAGAGTGCGAAATTAGTAACTAGATTGCAATTGAACCATAAATCTAATTTTAACTTAACAGGGCGATAATTGTTTGGAAAAGAAGAAACTTGTCGGTTACCTGAAAATAGGGTACCCCAACACCTTTCGAAAAAACAATAAACCCCAGGCCAAACTTATCCCGATCCTTGTTCCGCCAAAGCTTCAGAAAAGGCTTGGCCCAAAGGCCGAAACGAGCCCCCAACACATCCCTCGGAGGCACTCCGCCTCGTCCGACCAGGGGTGACGTCATCACCGACGTCATCACCCCTCGGAGGCACTCTGCCTCGTTCGACCGGGGGTGATGTCATCGCCGATGTCATCACCCCTCGGAGGCGCTCCGCCTCATCCGACCGAGAGCACCACACCCCTGGTCGGAGGTATACACCGCTAACTGTCCTCTCCACCATAAAGGGAGGACCACCAGGGTATGTTTTACCATGACGGTCCCTGTTGGGACCCGAAGGACGGCGCCCACGCTGCCCACTCTCTGATTGAGGCTCGCCATACCTGAACAGGGCGCGTGCAAGCAACGCGACCAGGAATCGCCATGCACCTAACGCTGTACGAGAAGACGCGGGGGTGCTTGGCCCTATTCCGCCAACCTTCGCCTATCCCCAAATCGGGAAACAGGAGGCACCACTCCTAAACGTACCAGGAAGGATGCCAAGGCACAGGGAGCGCATGACCGGAGGACGCATGCCACAGTAAACCTGAAAGGCAAACAACCCCATGACATATTATCGTAGCGAGCCTCGGACCATTTGCCCAAGAAGAAAGGCGCATGAAGACCCACCACGCTCCTGTAGCCATTGCTTTACACCACGCCGTCTCTCTCTCCCTCCCTTCGGAAAACTGTACTCCGCCCTCTCTCCCTACGGTATAAAGGGGGAGAGTGGACCCCAAGCTCTCTCTCTCAACGATCACGCACACATGCGTAGCACTCTCAAACCACTCACTCGAGCACTCCGGCACTCAACTCTCGGACTCTCGAACTCGCACCAGAACAAAAAATACTCATACGCACGAGACATGGGAAGCAGCCTTCCCTCTCTCACCCCGCTTGTAGCTCCCCTTTGCAGGCACCCATGTGCTTGGTAACACGATCCGAAACCGCATTGGACGTAGGGCGTTCGTGTCTGAGCCAGTATACATCGCCGTGTCATCCTCGCACAACCATCCGAGCTCAGACGCGCTTAGAAATTTACTAGTTGGGCGTCTAGACTCCGTCATTTTAGACACCGACAAAACTGTTGTCACCTCTTTTTTGAGTGTTTCTTTGCCAAGAGATACGGGGACAAATTACGGATATACTAGGTTGTTGACCCTGATCTTCACAGAAGAATTGGACATGGCAGAAATGGAGCTGGCCTGCTATTCTTCATGGAAATCTATCTCATTGCCTTGTGAACTCTGGGAAATAAGGAATAGGCTGGTGTTTGAAAGAATCACGACCACCTAAGACATATGGTTACACAATTTCAAGGAGGAAGCTAACCTACAGTCCAACATAATTGGTGAAGTCGATAGATTGATAGTTCGCCTTTCGCTTGAGCTTTGTAACTCTAGTGTTACGCTTTGTGTAGCTTCTCAGTTGTAAAGTTCCTCTCTTCCCCGTTGTAAGTATCCTCTCTACTCTAGATGTTTTTTATCCCTCTTTTGTTATTGAAAAGTTTTCAAACACCATGGGAATCTCTCCTATGGCTTTGTGCCTAAATGCTAAACAATAAACAATAGGCCACTTGCCGTTTAGCATATTATTGAGGCAAAAACGGGTGTTTAAAGGGGCAAAATGTCTATTTAAATGGTCAAAACAACTGATTAAATAGAAACAGTGTACCACCATGTATCATTTAAACGGTCTATAAAGGGCTAAACCACTGTTTAGGTGAACAATGGTTTTGCGTAAAAACATGACATGCTTAAATACCACTACCAATTAATACCAATTAAGGTCTTTTAATTTATGTTCCCTTGTAAGTTGTAACGTGCAATTTCTCAACAATTGTTTTGTTAGAAGGGGGTAAAGTTCTCTTTTCAACCTTCAACTTGCACAACAGTTCAATTTTATACCAAAGCTTTCTAATTTAAAAAAATAAAAACCGGTTCATCTCTAAAAATTATAAGTAATTGATTTTAAATTAGGAAAACATGAAACTAGTAGCATTTTTTCTAAAGATATTATCTATATATTGGTATTCTATTTAGAGTATTTTAAACTTATTTGTTTTGACTCTCATTCTTTTATTGCTCATAGGAGTGCTCATGATTAATTTTAATTTGTTTTGTCTTGTATAAGACCTGGAAACCAAAAAAGAGGGTCCAGCACACCATGAGTACATAGATATATGGAAGACAACACCAACTTCACATATGACATGCTCCACCATAAATCTTATTTAGACATTGCATGGTTAATTCTTTACTTTATGTTGATTGCCTAATTAAAATAGAAGTTTCGAATAGAGCATTCCCTAATCAAAAAGTTAGGTGATAAAAAGCAAAGTACAAATTATAATCTAAATAAATAGCAGGAATGACTACAAGCAATCAAACGCTATAAAAATGAACAAATAAGATCTAAATAGTTAAATTCGAGTACCAAAAAACATATATCATTTTTTATACAAGGTGTCGGTTTCATATTTTTTATTTAAAAGTAAATTAGTTATGGAAATTTAGAGACTAGACTAGGTCTTAATGTTATATTTTAGTAAATATAGAAATTTGTTCCGTTTCGATAGTTGGAGGATGTCAGAGTAGTTGGATTTAAAGTTTAGAGTTGAAAACTAATCTGCCGTAAAAGTTGGAGGTTGAAATATTGACTATATCTTAAAAAGGAAAATGAAGTGATTTTTTTAAACATTTCTTATTTCAATGTGATTTTACTAAGTGGACGTTTGAATTTGGGGACTAAAGTTTAGAAGTTGCACATCAAATGTTTGGATACTAATTAGAAAGATTAAACATGAACTAATTATAAAACTAATTCACATACATCATTAACAAACGTTTAGTGTATCATTATATTGTCAAATCATAGACTTACGATCTCGAGACGTATATGAACCTACCCTCTTTTGTGGTCTCAGACGGTCTACTTTACGTAACCATCTTTAGTATCAAGTATAATAATAAAGAAAAGCCGCAAATCACATATTATCTGGGGGCTTTCTTCTTATTCTTGATTAACATGTTGTCGATAAGATATATAAAATGTCTCCAATAAACTAAAAAACGACACAACGAAACAACATTATAACACAACTAGACATGTTCTTCGTAGGCTTTCCCATTCCCACCATTTTAACAGTTTTTCTTGCCTCTCTTTAATGGCATCCCTCAAATGTTCATAAATGATATCACACCTATTAAACCCATTGATCTTGTTAATATTACTGTTGTATATACTGCATTTGTATTAATATGCTTGGAGGTGGTAGGGAGTAGAAATTTACTTATTATTATAAGGAATAAACATCTGGGCCTCTCATTTTGTTATGTACATGTACCCATTTTGTCCTTTACCTAAGAAACTTTAGTTTTTTCTTCTATCCCAAGCTCATCATGCACACACTTCTTTATACTGTTAGGCATATGTACCACTTTAGTCCTTTTTTGCATTCTGAATGTATAAACAACCTATTTTAGACTGTTGCAATTTGTGCTATATCTCTTGAGCAAATTGAGCAAGAACTAGAGAAAAGGTCAAAATTCCCGTGCAAACTGAAAAGAAAGAAAAGTGGAGAGACAAAGACTGAACTCAAAATATTAGAGGACACATTGATTGATTGATCACGAGAACATCTTTACAAGGTCAGGTCTAGGTCTAGCCTCCACACTTCATCATTCTTTTAGAAAATGAAAAACAGATCAAAAGGTTCTCACCCTCACTACTACTAATATTCACTAAGCTAGATCTACTTGGCTACCCTAAGAAAATAAACTTAAGTAAGAAAGAGATAGTTGTCTTTGACACCCACTATCCTTATATATAGTGCTATTATACATTCCAATACTACCCCTAGGTATTTTCCTTGAACTATTTAGCCACAGGGGCAAAGTAGCCCAAAGTGGATTCTAAGCATACACTGCACACTCAGGATGGTAGGAGAAGTTGCTTCGCCACATGACCTCGTGAGCAAGGCTTGGAAACCTTTGATGCTAGCTCAATGGGTGGACATCACTAGCGGTCCCTATCCATCTATTCATGTTAGACAAGGTAAGTTGGAACCTTTAAATTGCAAAACTCAACTCAAGCAACAAAATCATAGGAATAGCTCTAAGATAGACAAGAGTTAGATAACAATAACAAGTGACAACCTTTAGAACTCAAATTAATTTCTTTCCAAAACCACTTCTTCACTTAGTGAGTCATATTAGTTTCCTAAGGGGTTCCTTACTTCCAATTGTGAGTTGTGACAACCCTTTATCACCCATCGCGTGCTCTAATGCCTAGCTGGCTGGCTGTCAGAGTCACCTCACTTTTACGTAGATTAACTAAATAAGTAGTATTTCATTGACTACTAAGTTAGATAAAGAACATAATTTGTCATCGTAGTACACCACCCATATGATGCACTGAACCAACCTTCATTCAGGATCACGCGGATGGACAGGAAAGGAATTATTACGGGGGAAAGCTCCAGTTCTAGCTTTTTTATATAGAGAATCACTTTCAACTAGGCAAAACGTTCAAAATGCCAACTAATTCAGGTGAGGATTAGCAAATAATCACTTTTCCATTTACACTACGAGTTGTATGTTAAAAAAAATCTATTTCACCTTGCTCTATGTTATATTATGGTGGGGATCAACATAAAATCAATTCTCATCAGCTCTCCACCCTGCTCTCTCGTAGGAATCCAATAAAATCACTTTTTCAAAGAATCAAAGAGCAGAACTGAAAATCAGGAACAAACAGGACATTTTGCTCGGCAGATCCCAAGGCTATGTAGAGTAGATGGTGAAGCTAGGAGATGACGAGCTGGGCTGGAGCTCAATGCGGAGGCACACCTTTTGATCTACCGTGACCAAGACGAGCGCCACAGATTTCTATATTCAAGGCCAGACCCCGCCGTACACGGTGCTCCACCTGCAGCTACATGAACTAAGAAAACAACACATGGGAATACTTGGAACACGAGAGTGTTTGGGGCTGCGGAAAGACATCTTTTTTGCTCTCTCTTCTTTTTTTTTGAATTAAGGAGCCTTTTCTCCTCATTTCCGTGCACTGTGCACGGAAATACCGCGGTCACCGGGGATCGAACCCGGGGTGGCCAGACAGGGCCTTTGGCTCCTTGCGCTAGCCACCACCAGCTGCCGCTCGCTGCGTTGCTCTCTCTTCTTACCATTCATTCACAATTACAACAGGCACACGACCAATTTCCAAGTCGTGGACAAGCTCGTCATCCCTATGCTCCACTATGAATTCACATCGGTGAGCCCAAGCACGAGACGAGCTTATTCTCACCATGGCCTCCTACGTACGCATGGTGTCCACAAATTGGAGTTCACACGCATTGTTCGGGCATTTCAAAGACCACAATCCACAGACAACCGAGTGTTCACATGCCTGGAAACAAACCGAAAATAAGGGGAAAGGAAATCGTGTGTTTATCAACACATGATTTTTAACTCTAAAAAAACACTCGATTTTTAGACTATGGGATTTATAATCTTATGGCTGTTATATTTTCTTGTTCCTTTTGTTGTTTGTCGTTATAAGCCATGTATCACGTGATAGAAGCGACTAAAAATTGATTTTGGCCTACACTGTTGCTCGAGAAGTAGGAAAGAACGAGCATGCCTTCTTTATTGAAGCGGAGCAGCACAAAAAAGGAAATGTTCTCTAAATGAAAAATGCAGCCGCGGGAAAAAATAAATTAGAAAAAAGGTGTTTGAAAAATAAGGACAAATTAATTTCGAAAATGCACTAAAATATCTTTATATTTGGAGCTCCTTAAAACATGCTAGCCCTAGGATGTATATAAGTCATATCATTAATAGGCATGTATGCTGCAATCAGTAGCAATATCAACAAAAAGATAGAAGTAGGATCAAATTATAAAAAAACAACTCCAAACAAAATAGCCACCACTAAGTTGAATGCACTCTTATATAGCGTGTGATATCGTGTGTCAATATATTTGTTGCAATCATAAGAAGACATGACTCTTACTTATTTGAATAGTGTATTGGTTGTCGATCTTCAAAGCAGTGGCACCCACCTAGACTAGAGAGAGAAGACAAAAGCATCATTAATTACTCTGAAGATTGACAACCAATCCGCCATTCAACCGAGTAAGAATCATGTCTTCCACGATCATAGCAAACCTACTGACAACCAGGCTCTGCTAATTGCCAGCTACCTCCCGCCGGCGATGATGATCACCGCGCGCCTGCGAGAGCACACGAACTCACCGAAGAACATAACCCACACACGCCACGTGAATACAGTTGGATCAACACGAGAACCATTTGGTAGCTTTTCTGGTTCTTGTTTCCTTTTATTCACAGTTTACAGCGTACAACTAACAGACACACGATCGATTCCACGGTCGCGCGGCAAGTGCGTGCGTCCATCCCTCACCACCCACCACCTGACCACACACACGTACAGTTCCAACTTCCACGACTTATTCACGTCGTCCGCAAGCCCTGGCATGCAGAATGGGGCCTACGTAGAAGTACTACGTACGTACGTGCGCGCTCGGCGCGGCGTCCACGAATAAACCGGAGTATGCAATGCAACAGACCACTGCACTTCGATGAATTCCCGACCGAACGGCAGACCGAACACGTACGGCCGGCCGGCACCGTCAAGACTCAAGAGGACCGGCAGCGGGATCTGGTTCCCTCCGCCTCCGCGCGCGATCCAAAGAACCCATCGTCATTCCTCTTGGATTTATTTATTTATTTATTATGCAGAACGTTGTTTTTTAGGGGTGTTTGGTTCATGGTCACAACCTGTCACACCTAAAGTTAAGTTTGCCATACCTAGTTAGGCAGATGTTTAGTTGAGTAGTGAAGTTTGGCTCGCCACAGCCAACAGAGGCCTTCGCCACAACTTTTTGCCTCAGATGTGTGGCGGTCGTTTCGTCCGCCCTCGCCACAGACTCTTCCGCCGCCACATGCCCACATCTCTTGTTACACGGACACACCGCCCCGTTTGGTTGTCTGGCCGTCGTGCCCTCCCATCATGACATGCTCGACTGTTAGAACCGAGCCCGGCTCGCTTAGCCGGCGCCCCTAGGTTCCCTGGAGTCGACCCGGCTCGTCGTACCGACGACTGGCGCCACTCCGGTCCAGGTCCACCGGAGTAACAACATATACAGGCCTTGGATCTAACTCAACCTAAAATACTAGCCTCATAGGTGTGACTCCGGTAGACCTAGACCGGAGTGGCGCCGGTCGTTGGTACGACGAGCCGGCTCCAATGAACCTAGGGGCGCCGGCTAAGCGAGCCGGGTCCGGTTCTAACATCGACTTCAGCAGCGGCGGCCGGAGGGCACCAGCAGCAGAGCGCGAGCGGCGAG
This sequence comes from Microstegium vimineum, assembly GCA_022036555.1. Lineage (NCBI taxonomy): Eukaryota > Viridiplantae > Streptophyta > Magnoliopsida > Poales > Poaceae > Microstegium > Microstegium vimineum. The sequence continues at coordinate 20,083,245 of CM039134.1, read as the reverse complement.
CACGCCAGAGCGCGAGAGCGAAGTCGAAGACGGAGAAGACGACGAGACGTGCTCAACGGAGTGCCAGAGTCCCGCTGAGCGGCAAGGGCACGAGGCCGCCAAGACATGCGAGATCCGGCGCGTGGTCGTCGGGGCGCCGGGCCGCGGGGATGCGCGAGCGCGCGGCTATCAAGCCCCTGCGGACGTCTGGTGCGGTGGGAAGAAGATAAGCTTTACGTTTTTTTTTTCCGAATAGATAAGCTTCGGCTTGTGCGGTGCTTGTGTGTCCGTGAGAGCTGTGGATGATGGGGTATTGCCGTATTTTTTTTAACTTGGGTATCGGCGTATTGAGGGTAGATAGAGAATAGAAGAAAAAATAAAGTAAGTGAAAAAATAAAGAACAAAAATAAAAGGGTATTCTAGACCATTAATTACCTTTATTAGTCTTAATTTTTATGATTATTTTTGGTTCATTAAAAACCTCATTTAAATTTGTGTTAACATAATGTGATCCGAATCATATGTGATAATTTTGTCATAGTTTAATAACGAACCAAACAACCTGATTTTGCCACAGAATGTGGTAAGCCACAATTTGGCAAATACTTAACTCTAGGCGTGACAACTTGTGGCCGGCAATCAAACAGGCCCGACCCGCTCCGTTTTTAGATCTGGTCGTCCGGGCCGTGTCGTGCAGCACAACGTACGTGGCGGGGGCGCACGAACTCACTCGCTACCCGCATTTCTGTCTCGCGTGCATGATCGAATGGCGTTGTGTTGGCCGCCGGCCGGCCTTTGCTGCCATCGTGGCTTCGTGCGCCACCGGCCGTTCGTTATGTATATGTTAACGAAAACAGGAACGCTCTTCTCGGTCTCGCTGCCTGCTAGCATGGAAGTGCCAGCCGTGTGTGCCGCCGGGCGCCGGCCACGGTAGGATGCACACGCCGTCGATCGGTGGGAGAAGGCATTGGCCTAGAGGCTAGAGCCGCGGCCGGGCTGCCTTGGGCCGCCCAAGAGAGGATCTGGACCGGGTACGATTTGCTTGTTTGGGCCAAAAAATAAGCCCACAAAGTAGGCTACGATGAAATAGGTGGCACTGTTTGAAAGATCTTAGAGATAGATTTGAACAGGATAAACTCAAATAAAATATTTAGAACTCATGAAAATATCTAGAAACTTCAGTAAACCGGATTTGTGTCTGGACAAATAGGAAAATATGCGAAAATATATAGTATTTGTTAGAACAATAAGTATTTTTTTACAAACACTAAAAATAAGCTGAGACATAAATATTTTTTGTCTTCATCCTGCTGCAAGAGCCCAGTTTTAGTCATAGGCCATCATACGCCGCACGCATAAAAATGACCCAGTCCATACGCTCGTAGGCTCTTCTGGCAAGACATTCAAAATTCCGCTAAACTCTCACTTTGCACCTTCTAATTTTTTCCAGTTCCATTTTTTCTTTACCATCCATTGATTATTAAAATAAAGTTCCATATATAAATCTACGTACGTATCTGAGCAACCCATGTTGTCTAATGGTACGTTTATTAGCTTCAATTTGGGGGTCAAATACGACTTGAACAGGGGGCCACTTTGCACGCCGATTCCCGGCCAGTCTCGCCTCCGATCGAGTACAATGCACCGATCGAGTTCGCCGGCTGCGCGTTTCTCATGGTGGCTTCCTCACCATCCTTGTTTTGCTGACACCCATAAGCCTCCGTCAGCAACTGCGGCTGCGACTGGTGGCCGAACAGGACAACGGCTCGCCGCATAGCATTGCAATGGCTCTGATCCTAGAACTAGAAAGAAGCCAGGACACAGCGACCGCGCATCAGCTCGGCAAAACAGCGGTTGGGGGCCGCCCACGATGCTGACTTGCTGTCATTTCTATCGGACCTCGACGTACGTTTTTCAAGCCTAATTCGGTCTTCTGTTCTGACCCGTCGGCCTGTCATTTCTTCTTCTTCTTCTCCGATCCGGACGAGTTGGAGCCTAATTAAGGCGTCTATTTGTCTCACACCTGCACGGTTTTTTTTTACAACAAACCATTTTTATTTCAACAGCATCTAGCTGTTAGTAACCGTATATAGTTTAAGCTTACAGATTGCAGTGCATTCAAAATTGGACGCTAGTTTACATGCGTTACATGGGAGCAAGAAAGACTCAAAATTTGTAATACGAGAGCCTGAGTCTATCAAGGCTTGTTTAGCTAGAGCATCAGCCGTTGTGTTGAGGTTCCTGCTAATCTTGAAGATCTTTGTTTGCCTGTCGTTTGAGTGGTTAGAGAATAGCTGGGTGAAATACTTGATTCTCCATTCTGGGGGGATTGTTCTGATCTGCAGCAATAAGGAATTGAACCAGGTGTTGACAATCATCTAAGAGGTTGATGTTGTTGAAGTTCAGATGGTCAATAACAGTCGCTGCTAAGGCCAGCGCCGCAGCTTCTGCCATGAGCACCGAGTTAGAGTCCATCAGCAATGTCTTTAATATAGATGCTTTGCGTTGATTGCCCTTGGGAATTAATGATAAAAACTCTAATACCAGTCTTTCTCGGCATCAATGATGGGTCATCAAGTGTGAATGCACCTAGACGTATACAGTTAATAAACACTCACTAAAACGTGGGGTGGAATTCTTGCCGTCTGCAACTTCTAGCTAGTGCGCCTTTGTCTGCTCATGGTCATGGCTACTCGCCTACTACTAGTAGTAAATTTGTACTCCTATACCTTTGGTCAGTATACAATGCATGCATATAGTGTAGTGTAGGTTGGCAATGTTAGGCTGGCAATGCATGGTAAAGGTACGGTGAAGTGAAATGAAATGAGCGAAGACTGGCCTGCTCGCTGTCTCCACTCTTGACTCTCCCACGCTACGGCTCGGCTCATGATGCGCGCATGGAACGGGGCACATGGAGAGCCAAGAGATTATAATATGCAGAGCCGCCGGGATGCCGGGAGCCCTGGATCTGCTCGATCACCTCCTCTCAGCTCCGTTTTAAATATTTCTTCTTGGGTAAGAGAGCATATACTTGGGAAGTACAACGAGGAAGAATGATCTGCTATCTCTAATTCCAGTGACCTCTCTTCCTTCCTTCCTTCCTTCCATTTTTCTTTCGTTTAGTTCTTTTGCATCGGCGTCGCACTCGACTGACGAAGCTCAGCTCATCAGCTTCCTGAGACAAGAAGCTAGATGGCTGCGCTGGCCCGCGGCCCGGCCATGAAAGCCGCCGGCGGCGGCGGCGACAAGAAGCATCAGGTGGGTAGTAGCAGGTTGCTGTCCGTCGCCGTCGGTTGCTTCCTCCTCTTCGTCGTCTTCACCCTCTCCTCCCGCTACAACGCCACCTTCGTCCTCGACACTCGTATGTGCTGCTTCTGCTTTCCATTTGAGCCGCTGTACGGGCACCATTACATTCTGATTTTCTGTGCATCTTCGTGTATCGTCTCTGAATCATTAAAACACTGTGAATTGATGAAGCAGTATCATCGTCTCATTTTTTGTTTCAGGCCGAGGCGACTTCCGGCCGTCGCAGGGGAAGGGGGACAGCAGCCACGGCGAGGGTGAACTGAAGCAGCTGGCTCAGCAGAGTAACGATGACAAGGCAGCAGCAGTCACAGAAGCGGAGCTGGAGGAACCAGTGATCAGAGAACAGAGCAGCAACGTCGTCGGGAGAGAAGTGGAGCTGGAGGAGGCCGAGCTTGAGAGCACCGCCACCGCCACCGCCACCGCCGACGCGTCATCTAGTTCCGACGAGCAAGCAAAGCCAGGTACGTCGTGCAACGACGCTAGTAGTCCATAAATGCACGGTTGGGCTCTAAAACTTCGACCTGCAATTCCTTAAAGCCGACGAGGATGCGGACCCGAACCAAGACAAATTGCGGACCGCAGCCACCGCGCAACCCGTCGTGCAAACGACGTCTCCTCAGCGCCAACATCAAGGTGTCTGACTCGCCTTCAAGTCATGCACGGAAAATTCTAAAATTTTATATAGTTCTAAAATTCTAATCCCGATGTATATTAAAGCCATGTAGCCTTCCGTTTCTAAAAAAAACAATAATAGCTCTTTTGAGAAGTTAAATGATTTTAAATTGATCAAAATTTTCAATATACGAAATAAGTTTTATTAGATTAACCATGAAATCTGTTTTTATTTAAGCCAGTTTAAATCTAGAATTATGTTTTTTCCCAGACGTACTCCCTTCGTATCATAATTAGATGACATTTTGAACAAGTTTTGAGTCAAACATTGAGAACATAAATCATCAATAACATTTATGTTGTTGAGATTCTAAATGTGAGAATTATATGAATAGATTTGTCTTGAAAAATACTTTTATAAAAATATACATATATCATTATTCCATAGCTATTTTTATAAAAATAAGAGGTTAAAGTTGTGTTTGGAAGACCGTGTCACTATACAAAACGTCATCTAATTAGGATACGGAGAGAGTAAGTATGCATAGTACACTCTGTAGTAATTTTGTACTCGCGTCTTGAACAGGAGACATGACACGTGCCGCTGCAGCCTCGGTGAACCAGCAGCGGCAACCGCTGTGCGACCTTTCGGGCTCACGCGCTGATGTCTGTGACTTGATCGGCGACATCCGCTTGCACGCCAACACCTCATCATTCATAGTCGTCGACCAAACGCCAACGGGCGCTGCGACCGGGCGGCCAACGACGACGACGTACAAGGTCCGGCCATACGCACGGAAGGGCGACGCGACGAGCATGAGCCGTGTCACCGAGGTCACCGTGCGGACGACGACAGCTGACGACGCCGCGCCCCCGCGCTGCACGGTGACGCACGCCGAACCGGCGGTCGTGTTCTCCATCGGCGGGTACACGGGAAACCTCTTCCACGACTTCACCGACGTGATCGTGCCGCTCTACGGCACCGCGCAGCGCTACCGCGGCGACGTGCGCCTCGTCGTGGCCGACTCGGCCGGCTCGCGGCGGTGGCTGGCC
>CM039134.1:19849726-20068392 GCA_022036555.1 Microstegium vimineum | reverse complement strand
CGTGCAGAGAATTGCCGATCAAGACGTCAAGACATTTGAGCCTAGAAAAACTTGGAATAAGAAGGTGACCTTCATAGAGCAAGAAGAAGATTCCGATGAAGAACTAAGCATCAACGTCGCCGAATGGGTGAAGGATAAGAAATTTGTGTCTTGTCCGTTTGGCCAGAAGGAAACTGAAAGGTTCACCTTTGATATCATCAAGGCTGATAGGATGTTTGACTTATTACTTCAAGAGGGGCGGATCAAGTTGGCGCCTAACCAAGTAATTCCATCGGCCGAAGAGCTCAGAAAGATTAGGTATTGCAAGTGGCACAATGCAACTTCGCACAATACCAACGACTGCAAAGTATTCAGGCAGCAGTTGCAGTCAGAAATTGAATCTGGACGAATTAAGTTTGAAAATTCTAAAGCCCAGAAACCGATGAAGATTGATCAGCACCCGTTTCCAAATAATATGGTGGAAACTAGTGGAAAAACTAAAGTGCTGACATCGGAAGCTGCCAGGAAGAATGCATCGGTAGATCCTGACCATCAAGTAGTTGAGCGTGATGAAAGGAGATTTGCCGATGACAGAAAGGGCAAGAAAGTTGCTGATGAAGGTAGCAGTGCCAAGAGGGCTCCTGGTGTTATAATCACGCATAAGCAGCCAAGGCGAGAGTATCGGCAATCGCGAGCGGAGCAACATTAGCAGGAAGAAAAAGAGCACCAAGAATGGCTTCAGCATAAGGACCACTGGAAGTGTCCCTTCTTCGTCCACTGCTGGGAAGAAGGCATCAAGCTACCTACTGTCGATAATTGTCCTAAATGCAATGGATATTACTCTGCCGATCGGTCAGTAAAGAAGCCTTGATTTGATGATCGGACATCCAGGTATGCTAGGCCACTCAGAGAAAAGAAATCGGCACATGACCGACTGGGGGGCAAGCTCAGCGTGCATAAAAGACTTGGCAGGCGTGTTGATCAAGAGGAGCTTGAGGAGATGGCCAATGCAAGAGTACCTGATGAAGAAATATTCTCCAGAGATTCAAACATCAGGAGTGATGCCGATGCAAGCAATGATAGGCAGCATCAGCCTGTTTGGAAAACCAAGCTTCCTCAATGGTGCCCTAAGGGTCTAACAAAGACTCAGAAAAGGAGAATCCAGTGCGAACGCCAAAACGACTTATATGACAGCGAAAATCCTTCAAGGGAAAAACAGTGGAGGCCAAAGCGCAAGGATAGGGATCCATCGGCAGAAATCAACATGGTTGTCATATTGCCGATGGAGTTCATGGCACCTGTCAGTGACAAAGAAGAGGCTACAGAAATGGCGCAATTGGTCTTGGATCCGATGGCAGCTGTCTTTGAGAAACCTGCCGATGATGAAAGGAAGCACCTGAGGGCCCTGTTTGTTAAGGGCAAAGTGGATGGACAGCCTGTAACGAAAATGCTGGTGGATGGCGTGGCATCAATCAACATAATGTCATATGTCATGTTCAAGAAGCTTGGAAAAGGCGACCAAGACTTAGTCAAGACGGACATGAAGCTCAAAGATTTTGAAGGCAATGTGTCGCCAGCTATGGGAGTCGTATGTGTTGAATTAACCATCGGCAGCAAAACTTTGCCGACAATATTTTTTGTAATCAGTGGCAAAGGCACCTACAACTTGCTCCTAGGAAGGGATTGGATCCATGCTAATTGTTGTATTCCTTCTACAATGCACCAAAGCCTTGTGCAGTGGGTCGGAGACAAAATTGAGGTCGTCCGGAGTGAGACCCCGTCGATTATTGCGTCGGCAGAATCAGAAACTTATGAGCAAACTAGATGCATATCAGGTGAAGCTTGGGATACAGAATTCCTCAAGGTTGCTGATTACCGCATTACACCGATCCAAGCAGTCGGTCCTGAAGAGGAGTTTTAATAGATCAATTCACCGATGATGGTAGTAAGCATATGCCTACTTTTGTTAGCGCTAAGTTAGATTCCCAATGTAAACAACAGTTGACTGATTTGTTAAAGGAATATAAAGATTGTTTTGCTTGGGATTATACAGAGATGCCTAGTTTAGACCGATCAATAGTTGAACATCGGTTGCCCATTAAATCTGGTTTCCAACCGCATCGGCAACCTGCACGCCGATGTAATCCTATGGTGTTGCCCTACATTAAGGCTGAAATTACAAAGTTAATTGAAGTTGGGTTTATTCGGCAATGTCGATATGCCGATTGGATTTCTAATGTGGTTCCTGTGTATAAGAAGAATGGAAAACTTCGTGTTTGTATTGATTTCAGGAATCTCAACAAGGCTACACTGATGGATGGTTACCCGATGCCCGTAGCCTATCTGCTGATTGATGCTGCTGTTGGACATCAAATCATTAGCTTCATGGATGGCAATGCTGGATATAATCAGATATTCATGGCTGAAGAAGACATATCCAAGACTGCATTCAGATGTCCAGGTCACGTCGGTTTATTTGAGTGGGTTATCATGACTTTTGGCTTGAAGAATACCGGTGCTACTTATCAAAGAGCGATGAATTTTATCTTTCATAAGTACATCGGCACGATAGTCGAAATCTATATTGATGATGTGGTGGTTAAATCTGGAAGTTTTGAAAAGCATCTTGCCGATTTGCGAAAAATCCTGGAATGCACAAGGGAACATGGGTTGAAGATGAATCCTAACAAGTGTGCATTTGGTGTATCGGCAGGCCAATTTATGGGTTTTATGGTGCATCAGAGAGGCATCGAGATTGGTAGGAAATCTATTGATGCAATTAATAAGGTGGTTGCTCCTACAAACAAGACTGAGCTGTAATCCTTGATCGGCAAGATTAATTTCATTAGAAGATTTATACCCAACTTATCTGATAAGATTAAATCTTTTAGTCCATTGTTAAAGCTGAAAGCCGATCAAGAGTTTACATGGAAAGAGGAGCAACAGTTAGCTTTGGAGGAGATCAAGAGATATTTGGTAAACCCTCCAGTCTTGGTTCCACCTCAGCACGGGAAACCTTTCAGATTGTATCTATCTGCCGATGACAGTGTTATCGGGTCAGCCTTGATTCAAGAATTTGAAGGGAAAGAACGTGTGATATATTATTTGAGCAGGAGGTTGGTACATGCTGAAACAAGGTATTGGTCTATAGAGAAATTATGTTTATGCTTATATTTCTCTTGCATAAAATTGAGGTATTATTTATTATCGGCTGAATGTACTGTTATCTGTAAAGATGATGTGGTTAAGTACATGTTGTCGATGTCGATATTAAGTGGAAGAATCGGTAAATGGATTCTAGCACTTTCGGAGTTTGATTTGAAGTATGAATCGGCTAAGGCAGTTAAGGGTCAGGTGATGGCCGATTTTGTTACTCAGCATTGCAATACGATAAGCTCTGTAGAGATTGCTCCTTGGACTTTGTTCTTTGATGGGTCTACATGCAAAGAAGGGACAGGCATCGGTGTTTTCTTAATTTCACCCCGAGGACGGAAGTATGAAATCTCGTTGCCGATTGTTGCTACATCAACAAACAATCAGGCTGAGTATCAGGCTTTAATAAAAGGGTTGGAATTACTCAGAGAAGTGTGTGCCGATGCCGTTGAAATCTTTGGCGATTCTATGTTGGTGATCAATTAGTTGACTGGGGTATATGTATGCCGAAGTGAAGTGTTGATTGCACACCATGAGAGATGTTTACAATTATTGAAAGAATTCAAAAAGTATCGCCTTGAACATATTCCTAGGTTGCATAATGAAGAGGCCAATCGGTTAGCACAGAATGCTTCAAGATATCAACCGATTCAGGAAGTCATGACATCGGTAATGGTTGCCGATGACTGGAGAAAAGAAATTGCCGATTACTTAAGGGATCCGTCTAAGAAGGTTGAAAGGCGTCTAAGGTTTCAAGCTACCAAGTATGTGCTCCTTGACGATGAATTGTATTATCGGACAATTGATGGAGTTTTGCTTAGATGCCTTAGTACAAAAAAGTCAAAAGAGTTGATGGGCGAGATCCATGAAGGTGTGTGTGGGACACATCAATCGGCATTCAAGATGAAGTGGATGATTAGGCGGAATGGATATTATTGGACGACAATTCTTGAAGATTGCTTCAACTATTTTAAAGGGTGCCAGGATTGTTAGAAGTTTGGTAATGTCCAGAAGGCACCTGAATCGGCAATGAATCCTATAATCAAGCATTGGCCGTTTAGAGGATGGGCTATTGATCTTATCGGCCAAATTTATCCGCCATCAAGCAAGGGGCACAAGTTTATACTGGTCGCTACCGATTACTTTACAAAATGGGTTGAAGCGATTCCTTTGAAGAAGGTGACATCGGCAAACATGGTAGATTTTGTAAAAGAACATATTGTTTACCGATTTGGTATCCCTCAGACTATTACTACCGATCAAGAAACTATGTTCACATCAGGGGAGTTTGATGAGTTTGTTGCTAGTATGGGGTTCAGGGTATTGAATTCTTCTCCTTATTATGCTCAAGCTAACGGTCAGGCTGAAGCATCTAATAAAGGAGTTATTAAGCTTATCAAACGTAAAATTGAAGAGAACCCTAGGAGGTGGCATATAGTGTTAAATGAGGCCCTATGGTCATATCGGATGGCGTGTCATGGTGCAACCAAAGTTTCGCCATATCAGTTAGTCTATGGACACGATGTTGTCCTGCCTTGGGAAGTTAAAACTGGTTCTAGGCGATTGTCTTCTTAAGATCAATTAGAAGCCGATGAGTATGATACTCTTATGAAGGATGAGTTAGAAGACTTAGCAAGTCATCGGTTGAGGGCTTTGATCAACATTGAGGAGAACAAGAAGAGGGTTGCCAGATGGTATGATAAGAAAGTAAAGGTGAAAGAATTCGCCAATGGTGATCTGGTTTGGAAATTGATTTTACCGATTGGGACTAAGAGTTCTAAGTTTGGAAAATGGTCTTCTAATTGGGAAGGTCCGTTTCGGATAAATCAGTCTGTTCCTGGCAATGCCTATATTTTGGAAACTCTCGAAGGAGTTGTGTTTCCCAGAGCAATCAACGGTAAATACTTAAAGAAATATTACCCTAGTATTTGGGTAGATGCATAGAATACTCGTTGGGATGCCGATGAAAGAAAATACTACATAAGACATCGGCTAAATATATTACAAACAAAATCAAGTATCAGTACTACGCTTGCCGATATGATAGATTGTAACAAATTACAACAAGGATTGGATAGCTAATATCGCACGCAGGCGAATTTGCTCAATTTCTTCCATCTCCCTAGCATCATCGTCGGCAGACCCTTCAACTGGCCTGATTTTCTTCTTCAACAGAATAGCTTGTCGGGCGTTTGTGTCTCTTTCTTGTCGCAGGGCCTTAATGGCGTCGGGCAGTTGGCCTTTCTTTTGGCTGGCTGTGTTCAGGGCTTCTTCAACCCTTTTCAGTTCAGTCAGCAGTTCTTCCCTCCTTGCCGATAAGTGAACGATCTCTTACTCAAGATTGGCGCCGAAAGCTTCTACTTGGCTGATGTCTTTATGCTTCTCATCGGCAACTTGTTTGAACTTAAGCATTTCTTCTTCGAGCTTTGATCGAGCAGTCCTATCGGCTATGCGACGAGAGAGTCTTTGGTACTGGAGTTGCTTGCTCTCAAGAAATGCTGCCTGGAAGAGTGTTTCTTCTGTATCGGCAGATAGGTGGCCCTAGATGTCTTTAAAAGCTATCTTTGCTGCAGTAGAGTCTTGGACGAGATGGGATGTGTCTTGTTGCAGTAAAGATAGCAATGTTTGAAGCTTAAGTTTGACATCTGCCAATAAAGCTGGAGCAGAGCTTTCTTCATCTTCGTCTTCATCGGGAAGGTTGACGGCGAAGGAGAATAAGCTATTCGCTGGAGCATAACCTTCTCTGTCTTCGTCTTCGTCAGGGAGGTTGATGCCGAAGGAGAACAAGCTATCGGGAGAGTCTTGGGCCTGAAAAGGAGAAAGTTAGAGTTTGCCGATCATAAGTTTATGCTGCAAGTTTTTAGATAATCAGCTTACCATCTTGAAGTGGATTTCTTGCCTAGGGCTTGGGAAGTTGGCTGGTATGGCCTCATCCTGGAGATCGGCAACGGTTGCCGATGAACACGCTCCCGTAGGAGGGGCGGTTGGTGTTGTTGGTGCTATTGCTGGCGCTGTCTCTGCTGCGATGGTTGGCTCCTGTGGCGGGGAGGCCATTCTCTGGTCGGAGTGTTGTCTGGCATAGCTGCTGGTGCTGATGCCGATGTTGCAGCTGGTTCCTGCGGCGATGGTGTTGTTTCCTGGTTAAGGATTTTGTCCATTGGCTGATCAGGGGCAAACATCGATGATGGCTCCACTATTGGTGTATCGGCGGGAGTTGGTGATGCAGCTGGAGTGGCTAGCCTCAAACGTCTCTTCTTCTTCGGAGCAGCGGTTGGTGAACCAGCCTGTTTTGGTTGCGAAGTTTGGGGGCATCGGCAACAGGAGTTGGAGAAGCTTGCGCATTTGGAGCAGCTGCCGATGGCCTCATTGCCTGAAATTTTTGGTGCAAGTTACATAAAGTAAAATATTGCCAATAAGCAGTTTGTGATCGGTATAAGTAAAAGTAAGTGCCAAGATGGTGGCAGCAGCCGATGGAGTAGCAACGGTCTTTGCGGGCATCGGCTTGGGCTTGAGAGTGACCTTAGGTACCCTCTGAGGAGTGAAGGCAGCCAGTGTAGGAGTTTTATTACCGATAATCGATACAGGGCTCATCACTCGAAGATGGAAAGGCTTGCCACTCCTGCTCATTTTGGGGATTGGGTCGTCAACCTGTTAAACAAAAGAAGATCAGGTACCGATAGGGATAAGTAATAAGAAGTGCATTGGGATAAAAGAAACTCACTGCATCATCGGGAATGACGTGATTGGCGTCAATCAGATGCAGATAATAGTGCGATGACTTGGCGAACAGTTGGCTTCTCCATTCTTGCCACCAAAATTTGTATTCCTCCGTGATGAAAGATGTTGGTGCCCAGGAGGATAGGTCGATATCTGATGTATCGGCGTCGGGAGGAAGATTGACAACCTTGTTCCAATCAATAGCACTGGAGATAATTTGTCTTGGTTTTATCACCGTGGTGTAGCAGAGTTTGATCAGTAATTGGCCGAATGCTAGTTGTCTTGCTGCTGCCGATGGGTAGTAAAACTCAAAAGATGGAGGAGCATTTTTCCCAGTTCCAAAAATGTTAACCGGAATAGCTCGGGGAACGATACTGGCCTTCATGATTACTTCATTATGAGGAACGTTCCCATCGGTAAGATTGAATAACAAAGGAAATCGGTTGTCATCATCAATGTAGGGCCACCAAAGTCGTTCTGAAGCAGGGATTCGTTATAAAGCTTTTGAAAGAATCTGCCAAACTGGTCTGCATTGGCATCGGTTCCTGGTAGCACTATGATAGCTTCCCCAAAATTGAGTGGGGGACGAGTTGTCGATTCATCATCACCAAATACATAGTTTTCCGATATATCCCTCGGAAATTGTTGAGTGAATAAGTCAAATTGGAGGACCTTGTACATGTGTGCGTTCAACCACATATTTACAAACCACCAAGGACCTCCGAGGTTGCCAATGGACTCGCCTAACAATAACTTTTTGGACACTTGGTGTAGGAGATGGTATACCGATCCAAGAAGGTATCGGCCGAGAGGGAGTTTTGTTCCATCGGCAAGGAGCTTTGCTGCAGGAAGGTACATGGTAGTAGGTCCGACGGTTCTGCCACAGAAGATAAACTTTTCCAACCACATATTCAAGAAGATGGCGTGCTCCCTTTGACCTACTGATCCAGTCTTTTGATATTCCTAGATGTAACCAGTCCAGCCGCCGATATTGCGTGTGTTCACTTTATACTCAGCCTTCTTATTGAACAAGGCGGGGATATCGGCAGAGGAGACATCGAGGCCGGTAAGCATATGCACATCGGCAAGAGTGGGAGTGGCTGGTCCGTGTCTGAACAAGAAGGCATTCATTGTATCGGACCAAAAATAAGATGTGGCCATCATCATATTTTCGTTCTTTTCCATATCGGCAATGGAGAGTCTAATGCACTGGTCCAGGTTGCGTTCTGACCAATAAACTTGCTGTGTTCTGATTACTCTAAGGTACCAGTTCTTCCATCCCTTGGTGGGTCTAGGCCATGAACGGAAGGCATCTTTCCATAACCCTACGCTAAAGCACTCGGATCTGAAAAGGATGCGGTTGGTCTCTGTGTTGATCAGATTGGTAGGATCAGGGTTTCCCATTGGGCCTAGGCAATTGAAATTGGATTGCTCAATGGGGATTACTACCTTGTTGTAAAGTTCCTAGGTTTCAAAAAAAAATCAAAGAAGGAAAGGGGAAAAGAGATTACGAAATTGATACGGGAAAGGAACTTGCAGAAGGTGAAGTGAGGAGGACAGATTTACCTTGGGGACGTTGAAGTGGATCGCCATTGGAGCTAGGAAAATCCTTGCGATTTGTTTTCTGCTTGAGGAAATTACTGTTGCTTGAGTTCACGGAGCTGTTCTTCGGAGTCGCCGCCGAGGTTGAAGACGAGGGCAGGTGAAAGTAAAAGTAGGCTCAGGGTAAAAACAGATTGGATGGTGGTGACTTTTATAAGTCTGGTCAGGGGTATTTTGGAATTTTCTTCGCACTGAGCAGGAATGTAGAGAGGTATGCAATAGGTATGCGCGGCAATCGAGAAGATATGATTGGGCTTACAACTGTTCGCGCTGTGGTCGCGGGATTTTATTAATAAATTGCGGTTTTGTGCGCGGTAATCGAGGAGGTCGTGCAAGTATCTTGGAAGGAGAGGTTGCAGTAGAGAAAATTTCGGCGCGTAAAATATTCTACACTCCGAAATTGGGGGGCATGTGTTGACACCGTTTTTCGGCATGTGTCAAATGAGTTAAGACTTGCATTGATCGGTAGCTGTTTTCTATCGGCATTGGCGGGTTATCGGTTAACGTTACCGATGAGAATGAATTCTGCAAATGAAGATAAGTTTGTTGCCGATAGAAGCTGAATATCAGCATTGGTTGCCGATACGTTTATTGCCGATGGAAGTTGGACGATTCTTGCCGATAAGGGTTAATTGGTGAAGACAAGTTACCAGAAGTGGAAGGTTGCCGATGGGAAGTATTGCCGATGTCGATGGGCATGGAGTGACGATGCCGATGGGCACAGGATAACGTGGCAGTTGACGTCAGCGAAGGATTGTCGATGGCAATAGATGGAAGTTGCGGATTGAAGAGTTCGCCGATCGAAAGTTTCATCGAAGGAAAGACATAAGGAAACTGGTAATCTTATACCAGTGTTGCTATAGAAGTTTGAGTCCGACTCTTGCACGAGTTGTTTGTTTCCTTAGAAATAGAGGTGTTTGTTTAGAAAGATAATATTGTTATTTGGATCCGACTTCTGCGTGAGTCAGTTATTTCTTTTAAAGTAGGAGTTTGTTTTAGAAAGGTACAAGTCGTGTCTGTTTACAACTCCTATTGCTGGAGTATAAATATGTACCTAGGGGTCGTGAGATAAATAATCGATATATCAAACAAATCAATTACTCTTATTTATCTTTACTACAATTTACCTTTTTATTACATTAGTCTTAGTTTATCTATGAGTTTTTCAAGTCTCGACGGGTTGTATCTCTTCGATCTCCGTCAAAACCTTGCAAGTTCCGCGTGGGAGTAATCTGAGCTTTGACATCCAGGCGCATCGCTGTTGTCTCGTTCAGCTCTGCTCTAGTTATCTTGATCAAGTCTGAATCTTGACATCTGGGCGCATCGCCGTTGTCTTGTTCAAATCTTGCTCTAGATATCGTCCTTGTCGATTAACTGGTCAAATCGACTGGCACATCCTCGGAAATCGATTTCGGGTAATAGCTTGAGGTGTTCGCAGATCCTGACGCTTTTTGTGTCAACAATAATTCAGTACTTCTTTCGTCCCTAGATAAATCAATTTCTAAAATATGTGCAAGTGAAATTGTTTTTAAATTTAACTAACTTTATTGGAAAGAATAACAACATCTATAACATTAAATGAGCATATTATAAAAATATATTCTATGATATATTTAATAACACCAATTTGATGTCATAAATCTTAACAGGATCTCTAAAAGTTTATTTAAAGTTTAAAAAGTTTGACTTAAGACAACTTTAAAAAATTATTTATTCTGAGACAAAAGGAGTAGTTAGCGTGAAGGTTCTCAGTTGAGCTTATTATACTGGGATTTGTAATATCATGCGTTTTTACTAGTTTGGGGGCGGTTTGGCACAAGGGTTTTGATTTTTTTTTTGTGAGCTGTGTTTTTGTGCATATGATTGAGGCAGGGAGTCGGTGTAGGGTAGGAAAAATAGGCCATATGTGAGGGATAACTGATTGATCCATCATGGGTGTGTGGTGATAGATGATGCTAAGAGTATAATAAGAGGTCAAATGCGTGGAACATTTGATTGGAATTAGGATGTTTCAGTCGAAGAGAAGTCATGAGCTGTCAGGGTATGTCACCAAGAGCCCACCAGCCCCTGCCTAATTCAGAACCCACAACTGCATATTCTTCCATCTTTGATTGTTTCTTTGGCTTCATCCATTTGTTCCTTTATTCAAGTTCAGCTGAGGTCAGCCTTTTTTGATCATCCATGGCAGGCCCTTGCAATGGCTTATATATCTATAATATAACCTCTAGGGGAGTATTTGGAATTTGTCAGTGATGGGTGCCAGATACAGTTTGGTCAATTCTTCATCAATACTTTCATTTTCTTCCCTCCTGATAGGGACAACTTATCATCTTCAGAGATGACATCCGTCAGGTCCAGCTAAAACGAGGACCTACTGCAGTTTGTTTCACATGATTTATGAGAGGTCTGTATTTTCCTTGAGGACTGAAAGGTATTTCTTTGTTGTTGTCATGTGCCACAGGGCATCGGCTTAAGCCAAGAGATTGAGATTGAGATGAGAGAGACGGTTGGGGACTGCACTGGATTCTTCGCTGCCAACGTTTCGTGCAGGCCCTTTCAAAAAAAAAAAAAGGATGTTTCCTGCAGCCTGCAGGCATATGCAACCTCTCTGAACAACCGTTTAGGCGAACAGTGCCTGCAGCCATATGCAACCTCTCCAATACATGGATGATGCATATGCTGGGGAACAGTGGCATATGCAAGACATACCCATGTGTGGTTGGAAAGTAAAAATTTATTGCATACAGGCTGAATACATTTCTTTTCTTTTCTTTTCTTTTTTTGCCACGGTATATATTACATATCAATAAATTATCTTTTGCATGTTCTGAATTAATGCATGAACATGTTTCTTGCTTGGTGGTCGCCTCCTAGTACAGTACTAGTACTTATACTAGTTGGAGATTCCTTTTGTTGGTGGTATTTCCAGATCGTGATTAATTTGGAAGTAAAGAATTAATACTGCTGCAGGCTCTAAGCCTCGATTGGCCTCCTCTTGTATTAGCAGTTAGCTTACCTGCTAAAGAGGAACGATGTCACGATGTCTCCCTTTCTTTTCATTAAAAAACAAGGGAAAAAAACAATGTTTTGGCTACGCTGATTTGCACTGATCGTCATTCGGCAAGTATATCATTCAATCATTCAGCGAGTCACTGTCGACGCAATACGGCTGCCGATCAACCCATTAAACTGGTACTGTTTGTACCCAAAAAGAAATTTGAGCTGGTACTGATGAGACACAGGTACTGTATCCTCTAACCGATCAGCAAATATAACCGTTTGCTCTGAATAAACTGAAATCACAGATATGGTGTTTGGTGTGGTGTTCCATCGAAGACGATTGCAGAAGGTCTCACGGTGATTGACTGGTGAGGATTCAGGAATTCTGGATCGCTCATGCTGAATAGTACTAGTAGTACAGTACAGTAGGTGTGAAGAGTCCGAACTGCTGGCCGTGGAGGAAAGGGCACCGGGACATTAGGTACTGCAGCATCAGGCCATCAGTATGGGTCGGCCAGTGGTGGTTGAGCGCGTGATCCGAGGCACTTGCGCAACGGCTGTCAGGTTGTGCCGTTGGTGATTGCAGAGCTTCCACTGTGATTGCACCAGAGAAAACTCTGTCAAACAATAGTTTATTTGTACAATTGCATACAGTACTGTACTTTGCGGAACTAGGATGCCAAACTGAAACTGTGTCGGTGGACTACCTAAAAAGAGCTGAATTCGGATGATGTAATTCATACTACGTAAATTTATCTTGGATTACTACTTTGAAGCATATAATCTCTTTCCTAAAAAAATTAGTCCTAGGGGAAAGCTCTTCCTCACAAATTGAAGGCCTAGGTCTGATGCGGGCTAGCTAGTTAGCTTGGTATATTGTCACCCGTCAGAAGAATAGGTATCTGAATACTACGTGTCTGTCCATGCCTAGCAGCTACCAAGGCGGTCGTCGTCAAGGAGACGTGAACGTGGGGACAGCTGACAGGATGACAGCTTACTTGCTCCATATTCTGTTACTGGTGATTGGTGAAGTATAAATCCTTCCGATTTTATGCGATATTTAGTGTAACAACACTTATCTACAAAAAAAAAAGTGCTGTTTTTTTCTTCGAATTTTGTGTGATCAATTGGTATTAAGTCCCTTGTATTGTAATGGAACTAGCCATCTGTATCCGAGTCTCCAAGAGACCAAGACTCCAACTCAATATGGTTGTTAGTATTTACAACAATTATTATTCTTTCCCTGCTAGCTACACAACGTAAGCTAAACGTTCATAAAGATATGATTTACTACTACTGCGTTCATATGTATGAGTAGACGTGTATGTGCCTCATGTCTAAATATGAACATTATGTATTGTGTTTCAAGAAAAACAATGTTTTCTATTTGATGTAATAGTCTCTAGCAAAATAATGCTTGTTTTTTTTAAAAAAAAGTAAAAATTAAAGGGAATGAAGAATCTAGGACTAATTAATTAATTCGATGCTTGGCACATGCATGTGCAGGGAGGAGGGAAGAACGTGCGTCGGTGCGTGCGCGTTGAACCGATCGACGTAACATGACGTGGGCTAATTAGAGATTCATTGCCGTTGGGCTTGGTGCTCATTCTACGCAAGAGCAAGACATACCAAGCCTAGTGTATCGGGCTGGACGCATTGCACGCACGTTAATTATAAGCGTTTCATTACTAATATACACTATAGGCTAGTGTCTGATGTAAAAAAAAAAGATACTGTCGACAACACGCCTCAACTTTGTTAATTATAATTACTCTTTCATTTCTACATATGTAGCAAAAGAAATATATTAAAAATATAAAATGTTTTTATAAGTTGGAATTGTTTTAAAAAATATATGATATATGATGTTTTGGCTTTTCAGATATATTGTAAAAATAGTGTATCTAAAAAATATATGTTAATTTGAAACAAGTATTATTAAGAAAAAATATCTACACTCCTTTTGTACCTGAAAGAATAGATTTTTGGAGTTGTCCTAAGTTAAACTTTTTTAACTTTAACCAAATTTATAGAAAAAATATTAAAAATTATAATATCAAACTAATATCATTAGATTTATCATAGAACATATTTTCACACAGTACTTATTTTAATTCATAAATATTGTTATATTTTTCTATAAAATTATAAAGTAAATAAATTAAAAAAAATAACTGACATGGATTTTGAAAAAATGATTCTTTCAGGGATGGAGGATGGAGGAGTAGTTAGTACGAGTTCCATCATAATAAGCTCTCATGTAATAATAAAGTAAAGTGGTAAAAGGAGCATATGTGTGCGTGCGTGCGTGCGTGTGTGATACTGTGATCTATTTGACACGATTTTGTATGATGTGTAGCAGCGCAGACCATATGGATGCAGTTGCAATTGCAGTTGGGCGTTGGGACCTGATTGAGCAGCCCTCAAGCAGGCAAAAAGGAAGAACGAATCCGAGGGTGCTGCCGCGCCCAATTATTTTGCTGTGTGCACGTGTCCCCTATATGCACATGGAGGCGGCAGCAGTACATCTACCAATCCTGTCTTGCCTTGGTAACATGCATGATGGTGTCATGTCATTTGTTGAGTTGTTGTGTAACAGTGTACTACCCGTGTCAACCGTCATGGACTCTGCCATTTGGTGATTTGGAAAGAAAAAAAAAACTATCGTGTCAACGAATTGTTATGACATCGGTAACATGGCAGTGCCTTGTGCTGGGGAATTTGTGACGATGCAAACAGGAGTTTGATAGCAACAAGATCGGTTGGAAGTTGGTGCCTAGCTGCCGCTTGCATGCTCTCTCTGGCTTTGTGCTGTTCCATCTCAGCTAGTAGCATAGCAGGGGCGCAGGAGTAGCTAGTACATGCATAGCCACATATAGGGGATGGTCGGACCGTCGGACGGGTGGCCTGCCCACCAACTCCAACTGCAAAGTGCGGCAAACACCGCCCGTGACGCCAAAGGTTTACTCCCCCGTTTCAGTAAGTAATAACACCTTCTTTATTTTGGAAGGGTTTATAAATATCCGAAATGTTAAATTTTCTAATAATTTTAACTAATAATCAGCCCTTGAAACTATCTGCTTCTTTTTCTTAGAGGAGACTATATGTCAATGTATATTTTCTAGTGATGTCACTTTTGTTGAGAAAAAATCTTATTTATAAGGTAAAGTACACTTTTCAACCCCCAAGTTGTACTGAAGTTCGATTTTCAACCTTCAACTACGAAAATGGATAAAAGACATCCTCCAACTATCAAAATCGGATAAATTTAGCCCTCGGCTAATTTCAAAAGCGATTTTTTCTATTTTTAAGAGGCTTATATTATTTTTTTAGCATCTTAAAATTATCAAATGGAAAAAACTCAAAACTATAAAGTTGTAGATCTCATTGAGAGCTACAACTTTGGTATAAAAAATATTTTCATTTGACTTAATACAAAAGATATATTATTTTCTAATACGGCGAACGCTAGAACGCAATTATTACGGTGCTAAAATTTTATATTATTTTTTTGAACATCCTAACATCTTCACATCTTCAAATGAAAAACCTTAAAACTATAAAGTCGTAGATATCACCGAGGCCTATAACTTTCTCATCCAAAGTTATATTGAAGAGTTATGTTTTTTTAAAAAAAGTGGAGTCTTGTCACGCGACAAAATAATAGTGAGCCATGATAAGACTCTACTTTTGAAAAATCATAACTCTTCGATACAACTTCGGATCAAGATAACTTTAATATTAAAATTATAGATCTCGATGATATTTATAACTTTGTAGCTTTAAGATTTTTTATTTGAGAATGTTAAGATACTCGAAAAAAATAATATAAAATTTCAGCACCACAATAATCACGTTCTAGCGCTTGTCATATTAGAAAAAACAATATAGCTTTTGTATTGAGTCAAATAATAATAATTTTTGTACCAAAATTATAGCTCTTAGTGAGATCACAACTTCGTAGTTTTGATTTTTTTCATTTGAGGATGTTAAGATGCTAAAAAAATAATATAAGCCTCTCAAAAATAGAAAATTACTTTTAAAATCAATCGAGGACCAAATTTGTCAGATTTTAACAGTTGGAGGGTATCTTTTACCTAGTTTCGTAGTTGAAGGTTGAAAATCGAACCTTCGTGCAAGTTGAAGGTTGAAAAGTATACTTTACCCTTTTTTATAACCCTTCTACTCTCATTATATGCTTCTACATAGTCCTCATCTTTTGATGTGTCTCCTCCCTCCATTTGCCAATTCTAACGCCGCTCCCGCACCATTTGTACCTTCTCGCCCACCCACCACACTTGAGTCTCCTTAGCCTCATAGTGTTGATCCTCTAACTTTTACCGCTTCTTGGTCTCCCTGGTGTCTCTCACCTATTACTCAAGTATACACTCGTCGTCCCTGAATTCTGACTCCCGCTCCCTTGGCCAGTCTAGTACTCAGTGATGTCGACGATTTTGTTAATATTGATGAGTCATGTGCCATCTCTGATGAGCCATAGGATGGGCACTGGAATAATCTACAAGAGCATACTACTCTTAGATATATTGAGAAATATGGTTTCCCCACGTGTTAATTCTATTGTGAATGAGTCATTCACTTGCCATGAAGCCTCTAGCATTCTAGAATGGCAACTTGATCGTACATGCACTTGGGACCTTGTCCCATTACCGTTGCATGCATTTCCTATTACATTTAAGTGGGTCTCATGTTTAAGAAAAAGTCAGATGATTCTATAGAAAGATATTATGCTCATCTAGTTGCCAGAGGTTTCCAACAAACTTAGAACCATGGTTATGATGAGACATTTGCACATGTTGCTCATATGCCTATTGTTCCTACCTTAACTGCAGTGGTTGCTTCTTCTTGGATCTTATCTGATATGGATGTTGAAAATGCATTTCTTCATGGTGATTTGAATGAAGGAGTTTATATGCACCTACCCCTAGGTGTTGATGCTCCTATAGGGTTATGTTTGTTGCCTTTGTCGTGCTTTATATGGTTTTAACCAAACCCCTTATGCTTGGAACGAGCATTTTGTATTTGTGATTCGGTTAGTGGTTTTTCACCTAGCAATCATGACCCTGATTTATTTATTCATTTTTCATGTAGTCATATTTTTATTCTTTCATATGTTAATTACGAGGGAGGATATACAAGATATTTCTCATGTAAAGAAATTTGAGATGTTTATTTTGGGTCCTCTTGGCTAATTCTTGGAAATTGGGTTAAGCAATCTGCATAAGGATACTTTCATTCTCAGTTCAAGTACATACAAGATCTTATTGCTCAATCAAGCATCACTAACAATTGAACGGATTCCACACCTATGGATCTTTAGTTGTGGCTTTGTTCCAATTACAGCACACCTCTTGAGGATCTCTCAAGATATGAACATATTGTGAGTCTTTATCTACGATCACCAGACCTGATATTGATCATTCAGTCCATATTTTAATCACTTTGTAAGTGCTCCTACTTCCATTCGTTCTAGATATATATTTCGTGTGTTTGATACTCATGGGGAACATCATATTGTTGTTTCTATGCTTGTGGAAGTCCACTTTAGCCTTAACTGATAAGTTTTGCATCATAAATAATCGCCTTAATAGGCGACATCAATTTTCCCTTCTACATTTGTGATCATTTTGACATCTAATGCTGGTTTTTACTATCAAGTTGCTTTGTACTGTATACTCTAGAACATTTAGGCTACAAAACATCCTTGCAAATACTAGCGGAGCCTAGTGAAGGACATGCCCTCCACCACACACACACACACACACACAGAGATTATAAGTTAGGCTCCCCCAGTGCTTGCCAAGTTTTTATATTTCATTTTTTGCTGCAACCACCTAGCTTGCAGTGAGATAGATGCCTGCTTGGTAGCCTCTTTTTTATTTTGATTTGATTTTTTTCCCTTTACCTCCCTTGTCATTCCTTTGGAGGTTCTTGACTTCTGGTACTACAATCATGTTGTTTTCTTCATCAGGTGTCACATCTGCCTAGCCTAACTGTATATGAGGACGGAGACTAGATAAAATGGCTGAAAGAAGTACACAGGTATCCATCTTGGTTTGTTTTTTTAAAGGACGACAAAAGCTTTACTGAGAATTTTATGAGACGACAAAAAAAAGACAACAAAGTTTACATACACGACGTTACAACTTTACACTACCTCTACTTATACTAATCCTGGTTTGTTTTGTTGTGTTAAGCATTTGAATACTGGCTAGCAACGCACAGTAAGCGTTTGGGGATCCCATCCTGAAAACGTTCAGGTCATCACAATGCTGCTCGGTATGCCCTCTGCGAATATATCAATTTACAAAATAGGAGTATCTAGTGTGATTAAACCAAGGATATCTAGTGTGCATCATAATTATTAGTAATTTAAAATAACTTGTTATCCTTATAAATTTGGCAAAATTATAAAATTCCATCTTCAACAATTCCTCAAACCAACTTGTTATTTTTCTCAAGTTGCTATTCACGGCCTTCGCGCGCCTATATTTAACAAGTTGCTATCCAACTTGTTATCCTTATAAATTTGGTAAAATCACAAAATTCCCTCTCCAACAACTCCTCAAACCAACTTGCTATTTTTCCAACTTGTTATCAGTCGTCCGCCTTTTCTTTTCTTTTTCAAAAGTATGGCAAGTTGGAATAGCAAATTGTTGGAGCAATTTTTCTAAGTTGTTGGAGATGTATTTAGTAAAACCTAAATATTCGGAGTGAGACGTCAATGGCATAATATTTATATATATACATAGAAAGTGAGTTTCACCTTTTTTTTTACCGAGCGGAGGCGTCTATATTTGCGATTTGCTGGACGTGTTTAAACGTGGTCGGAAAGGCACCAAAAGCCGTACGAGAAATTTTCCAGCTATCCCAACACACAAATGGCGTCACAAGCCCATCGACAGCCCAGAAGCAATGGGCCAAGAAAAAGCTAAAGAGAACCAATAGAATCAAAATTTCTTATTCCAAAGCCCTAACGAGCAGAGGAATCAGGAAAGAACTACTACGCCAGGGACCAAATTTTAATTGGGTTAATTGATACATGCCATTGTAATTTTGTTGTTTTTGAAACACACCATTACAACTTGTGAAACTATGCTAATGCCATTATAATTCTATAGAAGTTTGAGATACACCATTATGTACATCAACGATCTACTTGGGCCCATGTGCAGACATATAGATAGCTCTGTATTTTTGTATGGACAAAAATGCCCCTTCTACTTGTCTCTCCCTCTCACTGACGCATAGAGTCCACACATCATCTTCTTCCTCTCAGGCGAATATGGACAGTGGCAAGCTAACGACCATGAGCACAATCCATGGCATGGGCAGACCCGCACAGGAGTACACAGGCTGTATAGCACGGACGCCGTACGTGGCCGTGCCGCCAGTCGACCATCTCCTTCCCGACCCCAGATACTGGACATGATGACAGTGAGCTCGTCTCATGCGGCATGGATCTGACCGTTGCTGGGCCAAGGGCCACGAGCTCAGCTCGCCACGATAGCCACCGAGACCGAGGGCAACTACCTCGGCTCGCACGCTCATATGGCCGAGACAGGAGTAACTCGCTAACTAGGAGGGCTGCGCTCGCACAGTCCGGAGCTTGTCGGCACACCATTTACCTATATCTAGTTGTACCGGCGTAGTCACCTCCGCTGCCCTCACTAGCCCGCCAGCTCTGCGCAAATGCCGACGAGCTTGTTCCTAGCTGGATTCTGTTGTGGACGCGCTGCCCGCTGCTTGCCGACCCTGAGGGCCGCATCCGTGCCACCCGGTGCTCGCCGACACGTCACCGTCGTCACCAACTTGCGCCCAGCCAAGCCCCCTCCGCCGCCCCCTCTAGTAACTAGCGTTGCACCAGGGCTAACTGACCCATCTCCAGCAAGATTTCCGGCTATCCACTGCTACATGGTTCGTATGCCGAGTTGAACTGGCGTTGCGGGCGGGTGACCAGAGGAAGGGGAAGAGTCTTAGTGGGGATGGGAGAGGAGTAGAAGGGGCAATTTTGTCCATACAAAAATACAGAGATGTCTACATGAGCCGAAGTAGCCCATAGACGTACATAATGGTGTATGTCAAACTTCGATAGAATTATAATGACACTGACATAGTTTCACAAAAGATATGAATCCAATTAACCCATTTTAATTTTAATGAATTGGGGAGATGGTAGACCAACACACCCATCAAGTGAATGTGAGCCACTGATCTAGGCCATGGGCCTTTTTGATCGCCCATCGACCCCGCCCAGGTAAGTATAAAACAACGCTGCACCAGGGCCGAGTTATATAGACAGCTTGCTCCTGCTGTCTCTCTGTTGGGCGTCGAGGTGGGACTAATCCTCTCGCCGCTCTGCCGCTCGACGCCGCTCTGCCGTTGGATCCCGCTAGCGCTAGACTGGGCCGATGGGAGAGACCACTAGATGGGCCAGGCCTGGTTGGTGGCCTTTTCATCGCCGTATCGCGTCTACTATGTTGCCGTGATTTGTTTTTGGTCAATTTTCTTTTTTCATTTTCTCGCGCGTACGTGGGTGATGCACTAATGCCAAAATTACACCCACAGATTCTAAAAAAATTAAAAACACCCACAGCCACACCCCCATAGTATGCCAAAATTACATACACACATTTTTTGTTTACAAATACGCGACCTGGATGGAAGGACCTAGCCACTAGGGACGAGGGCCAATAAGGGGATCGCTCGCGCTCCAGCCATTGCCCAGAGTTGGGCCACTTTCCCCTCCTCAGCAAGCAGCACCAGCAAGACAGTAATCATATTGGCAGCAAAGCCGTCAAAGACACATTTGTTCCTATATGTTTCTCAAGTGTCCAAGCCCCTAGGATGATGAGGGAGCGAATCAATACCTCGTTGCAGTGGTCCATCGATCGTTTCATTAGCTTTGTTCCATCAGTCCGGAAAAGAAGCATCATTCATCATCGACTCCAGAGTTTGCAGCCCAAACCGATTCAGTAGGTATAACCAGAATTGCCTTGCAAACACACAGCAGTGATCGACTAATCAATTATTTCCTCGGTCTGGTCGCAAAGTGGACACTGAACTGGATTTGGAAGTCCACGTTTGGCAGGACGATTTTCTGTCGGTCAAGCAGCTCTTGTGTATGACAACTCCACATAAAGAAGCCAGAGTCATTTTCTTCTATAAAGAAATACCATACCGGAGTTGCTTCAGCAATGAAACCAATTAACTAGAGAAATTAATGTAGCACCCATAAATTTAGGTTTTTAGACTATGAGCATGTTTGGATCCATTGGTAAATAACAAATAAAGTTGGTAATTTTTTTGTCATTCGCTAGTGTTTGGATCCCTTGGCAAATGACAAATGACAAATGACAAATGACACATATAAAGACAATTATACCCCTAATAATTACACTCTCATTCACATGTCATGCATAAGAGGGAGGGGTATGAGTGGAAGGATTTTCTATTTGCCTTTATTTGTCACTCCAAAGTGGCAAGTGGCAAGTGGCAAATGAACAATGACAATTTTTTTGCTCTTTTGCTATTTTTTTGCCTTACATGTTTGGATCCATTTGTCAAAAAGTAGTAATTTTTTTACTCTTTTGTCAATTTGTCAATTTGGCAAGGGGATCCAAACACCTCCTATACCTAACTCCTATGCAAATAAGTATGGCATTCAACTTAACAAAACAGAATCTGGGCAGAGCTGCCACATTCAGCTGCTAAAAGTTTCTGAAGCTGACAATTGCAACACTTTTTTTTCCTTGAACGTGCAGGAAAGTTGCATGGCATTTCACTAAAGTGAGAAAAAAAAAAAGACCCAACTGTGCAACAGACGCCCCCACCACACACACACACAACCCAACAACACAGCACACACCACATACATAAGTAACATAACAGCAACACTCAGCACTGGGAAATCTGCCAGATTGAAACCACAATTTTCGTTGCTCCTTGTTAGTAAATATAAGGCAGTCAAATTTTGACTAAACACTATACCTTTTGATTCACTTTGCTCCTTGTTACTTCATTTTTGAAGCAGCAATCTTCCAAAGGTTCAGGGACATCAATCCACTGATACAGATACTATCGAGCTGAAGAGGAGGTAGATGGCAGTGGAAAAAAAAGAGAGCTGAAAGAGATGCAGGGCAGGTACTCACAGATAATGAGCTAAGCGTGCAGTTCGCCGAGGTGGAGGGTCAAAGTCAGAAGTTCGAAATGCATTGTAAGAATCGAACACCATGGAAATCATAGGAATCAATGGGGAAACTAAAGGAGCGGAAAAAAAAGTCAGCCAACTGCAGGCTTTGTTAACAATCTTCTCAACGGAATTCATTTTGTTTTTTTTTAGAAAAAGGGAAATATTACGTTAAGTGAATGAAAAAGGTCCCAGCCTTAGGCAACAGAATACATTTTGTAATGTAAATATCAGTAGAATCTCAGCATCTGTATCAATTGTAGAGTTGTTACTTGTAAGTGATATGCTGTGAAGTCTTGTACAAGTGCCTCCAACTCAGAAACAAGTCTTGTTAATTGATTGTTCTTTGCCAACAACCAGCAGACTTCCATGTCTGCAGTCTGCTGATTGTATTTGCAGTTTCTTGTATATGTCTTTAGAGTGACACTGACACTGTAACCACCCCTTGTTCTGATGTTTAATACTGGCAAATAGAAGGGGGGCCTTCTGATATTCATTCATTTCATTGGCATGAAGCTCTGATGTGAAAACCAAAGATCCCAATGTTGTACTGGCATGATCTTGACATGGAAATGTAGAATGTTTCTGGTCGACATGGCAGCGGTGGAGGTACCATTTCATTTCTCTCGAATACGCACGAGTGTGTACCATTTCATTTCTTTCCCAAAATGGCCAAGACTGATTGTACAACCAGTGTCAGTCAATCGGATTGGCCTAGGCTTAGTCGCTGATTGTTTCAGCATTCAGTGCTCCTCCAGTTCAAAGCTGCTTCCAAAGTTCCAATCTTTCAGCCAAGTCACTCGCATGCTTTTCAGACAAACTTGCAGGCCACAATCCGCCGATAAGGCGATAGCTGTTCTTGTTGCGGCGGAACCCAATCTTTCATCACCACATGTCTACTAGACGAGGCGACGAGCCAGTCTTCAGTCGTCATCCTGTCAATTTTGCTGCCGAATTTGACTTGAAAATGTACGAGAGACATCTATCGCAGCCAAACTAATCACTGGCTAGGTCTTTGGTTTGGCGAACGATCAGTGAGCACTGAGCAGTATTGTTCCCAAGATTCAACATGCATCCAGAAATCAGACGTTGTGTGCAATGTACAGTACATACAAAGGTCCTACTACAAGATTATTATTACTACTACAGGTGGTTTACCAACCGTGCCATAATAATTGACGGCAAATCAGAAAAGAGCAAACAAAACAACTTCATTTCTCAGCTAATCTAGCAACTCACTCGATAAATCAACAACACACTACAGTGTATGAATATGATTTAAACAGAGACAACAAAAGAATACGTCCCTTGATTTTGTCTGTACCAAACAATCGATGACTTACACAGTTTGGAGCTACTATTAATTAGTAGGACATATATATCTCATTTTTAGTGAGACAATCAATCTTAAATCTAACTAGTAGGTTTATATAAAACAATATTTATATTTATATCTCTAAATTAATTATAAAATAGATTATGCGATTAAACTAAGGATATCTATTGTGTACCATAATTATTAGTAATTTCTTATATATTTAATAAAAATTAAATTCGGAGTACATAGAAAGCGAGTTCACACTTATTTCCACTGAACGGAAAGGCAACAAAAAACCTACGAAAAAATTCCAACTAACCCAACACACAGAAATGGTTTCACTAACCCAACACACAGAAATGGTTCCACAGGCCCATCTACAGCCCAATAGCAATAGCCGAAGCATAACCAAGAGTCAAATACAACCCATTCCCAATAGAATCAAATTGTTTCAAAGCCCGTCCAGAGGAAGTACATCTACACCAGAAACCAAAATTTAAATTAAACGAATTAGCAGGGGCCGCGCGAACGCGTACCCCTCTACCACAAATTATGACGTCCACTCTCCCACTTGGGGAGATGGTAGACCAGCGCACCCACCAAGTGCAATGTGGACCACTGATCTAGGCCATAGGCCTTTTTGATCGCCAATTGACCCCGTCCAGGTAAGTATGGGGCATCGTTGCACCAGGGCCGAATTATATAGGTAGCTGGCTCCTGTCGTCTCTCCGTTGGGCGTCGAGGTGGGACTAATCCTCTCTCGCGCCTCAGGACGACTAGGACTGGGAGAGGAACCGCAGCTCCGCTCTGCCGTTGCATCCCGCTCGGACATCTGTGCAGCGCTACTGGGTCACCCGAGTTGGGTCGACGGGAGAGACCGCTACATGGGCCAAGCCCAGTTGGTGGCCTTTCAATAGTCTCCATACCGCGTTTACTACGTTGCCGTGATTTGTTTTGGTCGAATTTCTTTTTCATTTTCACGCGCGTGCGTGATGCACTGATGCCGACCTTGGAAACGGATGCAACTGTGGTTGTGCAAGCGGCGATTCATGCAGACTTTGATCGGTGTTCTGCAGGTGGTCTCATTTGGGAACTCAAAGATTTGCTTCGTAGTAATTTTATTTCGTATAATGTGGTTCATACCCCTCGTTCATATAACATGGCTGCTGATGGCCTTGCTGCCCTAGGGGCGAGTTTGAGTTCGGGTGTTGTTCCGATTATGGATAGCATTCCAAATTGTATTCATGTACTGATCGCCAATGATTTGGCGTTGGTTTCTGAGTAATGGAGAATTCTTCCATGATAAAAAAAAAATACACTCACAGGCACACCCTATCCCCATAGGATGACAAAATTACATACACGCACCTTTTTTTTACAAATACAAACGACATGGAAGGACCTAGCCGCTAGGGACGAGGGTCAACAAGGGGATCGCTTGCGTTCCAGCCATTGCCCAGAGCTGGGCCACTTCCCCTCCTCAGCATGCAAAGCCGTCAACGACACATTTGTTCCTATAATATGTTCAAGTGTCCAAGCCCCTAGGATGATGAGGGGGCGAATCAATACCTCGTTGCAGTCGATCGTTTCATTAGCTCTGCGCCTCTGTTCCACCAGTCCGGAAAAGAAGCATCATTCATCATCGGCTCTAGAGTTTGCAGCCCAAACCGATTCAGTAGGTATAACCAGAATTGCCTTGCAAACACACAGCAGTGAGCGACTGATCAATTATTTCCTCGGTCTGGTCGCAAAGTGGACACTGAACTGGATTTGGAAGTCCACGTTTGGCAGGACGATCTGCTGTCGGTCCAGCAGCTCTTGTGTATGACAATTCCACATAAAGAAGCCACAGTCATTTTCTTCTATAAAGAAATACCGGAGTTGCTTCAGCAATGAAACCAATTAACTAGAGAAATTAATGTAGCACCCATAAATTTAGGTTTTTAGACTATAGCTAACTCCCATGCAAATAAGTATGGCATTCAACTTAACAAAAACAGGATTTAGGCAGAGCTGCCACATTCAGCTGCTAAGTTTCTGAAGCTGACAATTGTAGCAGTTTTTTTTTTCCTAGAACGTGCAGGAAAGCTGCATGGTATTCACTAAAGTGAGAAAAAAAAAAGACCCAACTGTGCAACAGACGCCCCCACCACACACACCTAACACAACAACACAACGCACACCACATACATAACAGCAACACTCAGCACTGGGAAATCTGCAAGATTGAAACCACAATTTTCGTCACTCCTTGTTAGTAAATATAAGGCAGTCAAATTTTGACTAAACACTATAGCTTTTGATTCACTTTGCTCCTTGTTAGTTCATTTTTGAAGGAGCACAATGATAAAGCAGCAATCTTCCAAAGCTTCAGGGACATCAATCAACTGATACAAGATACTATCGAGCTGAAGAGGATGTAGTCAGGTTGATGCCAGTAGAAAAATGAGCTGAAAGAGATGCAGGGCAGGTATTCACAGCTAATGAGCTAAGCGTAAGCGAGCAGTTCGCCGAGGTGGAGGGTCAAAGACAGAAGCTCGAAATGAATCTTAAGAACCGAACACCATGGAAATCACAGGAATCAATGAGGAAACTAAAGGAGGAAAAAAAGTCAGCCAACTGAAGGCTTTGTTAACAATCTTCTCAACGGAATTCATTTTGTTTTTTTAGAAAAAGGGAAACATTTTATTAAGCTAATGAAAAAGGTCCCAGCCTTAGGCAACGGAATATATTTTGTAATGTAAATATCAGTAGAATCTTAGCATATGTATCAACTGTAGAGTTGTAAGCAATATGAATAAATGTAAAACCTTGTACAAGTGCCTCCAGCTCAGAAACAAGTCTTGTTAATTGATTGTTCTTTGCCAACAACCATCAGTCTGCTGATTGTATTTTGCAGTTTCTTGTATATGTCTTTAACATTGACTGTAACCACTCCTTGTTCTGATGTTTAATACCGGCAAACAGAAGGGACCTTCTGATATTCATTTCATTGGCATGCAGCTCTGATGTGCAAACCAAAGATCCCTATGTTGTACTGGCATGATCTTGACATGGAAATGTAGAATGTTTCCTGTCGCCATGGTAGAGGCGGAGGTACTTTCCCAGAAAGGCCAAGACTGATTGTACAATCAGTGTCAGTGAGTCAGTCAATCGGTTATTCGATTAGGCTTAGGCTGAGTCCCTGATTGTTTCAGCATTCAGTGCCCCTCCACTTCAAAGCTGCTTCCAAAGTTCCAATCTTTCAGCCAAGTCACTCGCATGCTTTTCAGCCAAACTTACAGGCCACAATCCGCGGATAAGGCGATAAGTTAGCTGCTCTTGTTGCGTCGGAACCCAATATTTCATCACCACATGTCTACTAGACAAGCCAGTCATCAGTCGTCATCCTGTCAATTTTGCTGCCGAATTTGACTTGAAAATGTACGAGAGACATCTATTGCAGCCAAACTAATCACTGGACAGGGCTTTGGTTTGGCGAACGATCAGTTATCAGTATTGTTTGGTCGTAGTACGTACGTACTACAAGTACAAGATCCATGTTCCCAAGATTCAACATGCATGCCAGAAATCAGAGGCCGTGTGCAATGTACATACAAAGGTACCACTACTAGACTATTACTACATATAGGTTGTTTACCAACCGTGCCATAATAATTGACGGCAAATCAGAAAAGAGCAAACAAAACAACTTCATTTCTCAGCTAATCTAGCGACTCACACTCGATAAACCAACAACACATCTACAGTATATGAATATGATTTAGACAGAGACAACAAAAGAATACGTCGCTCTATTCGATCTGTCTGTACCAAACAATCGATGACTTACACAGTTTGGAGCTAACCTATCTGCAAAACGCGAGATATATCATGCGTGACGGTGGTGTACGTATCCATGTATGTGCACCATGTTCTTGTCCGGCGCCCAACAATGAAACGAACAAACGAAGGCGTACGTCGACAGACTGACACGGCGCTCACTCTCACTGCCGCCGGCGCCGGTGCTGCCGCAGGTGGTCCAGCGCCTGCGCAAGCGTGGGCGCGAAGCGGTTGACGTCGATGCGCACGTCCTGCTTCCCGAGGTAGTACTCGGCGACCTTGTCCCAGCCGCTGCGGTGGACGGAGTCCGGGTCCTTGATCACCGGGTGCTCCGGCCCCAGCATCTCCAGCAGCGTGCTCTCCTCCGCGGCCACGCTGTACTCCAGGTAGCGCAGGCCCATGTCGGCCACGGGCTCCCCGAAGTCGGTCTGCGCCATGCGCTCCAGCCGCCCGTACGGCACCACCTGGATGACCACGCCGCCGGCGGGGAGGAACACGGCGTTGGTCAGCCCGGCGCCGTGCACGCCCAGCAGCACGTCGTGCGCGTTCACCTCCCGCGCCGTCTCCTCCACCGGCGCGTCCCCGCGCGGGCTCGCCACCGTCACCTCGAACCCCGCCGACTCCGCCGCAAGCCTGATCTCCGCCACGTTCACGAACCGCCGGTAGTGCGCGCGGTGGATCAGCAGCAGCCGCGGCTTCCTCTCCGGCGCTGGACTCGCCGGCGCGCCGCGCGGGAGCGCGTACGTCTCGCGCAGGAACGCCGTGAAGTCGGCCATGGTCAGGCCTGCTCCTCCTCCCGGCGCCGGCACCAGGCCCGGCACGATGCTGAGCTCCTTGTGCAGGTGCAGGCCCACGGTGAGGTGGCGGAAGCAGCGCACCCGCGCGTCACGGTCCATGTCCACGGCGTCGTACTTGGACAGCCGGCGCACGACGGCCTCGTACTTGCCGAGCCACCACGGCTGGACGTTGGTGATCAGGAACAGGACCTCCCCGTCGTACCGCCGCGACGCGGCGTACAGCGGCACCAGCACGTCGCTGAAGTCGTGCCAGTAGTTGCCCGTGAGCCCGCCGAGCGCGAACAGCACGCCCGGCACCTCGTGGGTCACCGCGCACGGTGGGTCCTGCGGGGACGACTCCAGCTGTGTCACGGTCACCCTGTCGATGCCGCCCATGGTCCGGCGCGAGTACGGCCGGACCTTCCACTCCCGCCGCTCCGACGACGCGCTCGCCGGGACGAAGGTCACCGATCCAGCGCTGCCGTTGGTGCGCACGTCGCCGTCCAGCTCGCAGGTCTCGGAGACTGGGCCGTCCGTGTTGCACACGGACACGGCCCTGCTCGTCGTCGTCGTCTCTGCTGCACCTGCACGTACGCGACAAACCAAATGAAAATGAACTTCGCCGCACAGGGTCCACATGACAGACGTAGACAGACAGCGTTGAATGAAAACGTCCACAGAATTCTGAATGGTTTTTCATGGTCAGAATTCCAAAACTTTATGTCGGGGATTATGTCAAAAACAAGATACACACTATTGATGAGTAAATAAAAGGAAGAAAATTCAGAAATGGCCGAGATGGCGAAAGCAGCTAGCTTTACGAAGATATAATGGTGACGCGCAGCAGGAGACGCCAAAAAGACGGGTGGTGTTTTGTTTGGGGATGAAATATTTGGACGTACCGGACGGTTTGGCGTCGGCCTCGTCTGTTTTCGGAGACTCCTCCGTTGGGACGGCACCGGACGTATCCTCCGCCGCCTCTTTTGGCTGCCATTCCTGCTGCCTTTTGCTCGCGCCCTCTGCGTTGGGCAAACAAACAAACAAACAAAACAATTCCGTGTTAATAAATTCATCCATCCATCAGGGAAACTTGGTTGGAACGAATCCCAAATGCAGAATCCTTGTACGAATTCTGTTCCTTCAAATATACTCCTGTCCTGTCCGGTGTATTCAAATTTGATATCGGAAAGACGGTAATGCTGAATTTCAAGATCCCGGTTTTGAAAAAAACGACAGACCCGATCGATTCGATTCGAGAAATCCAAGGACGGCAGAAACGCGCTCACCTGCATCATCTCCGATGATCACCTGCTTATCCGCCACTCGCGGCGATTTCGTCGTAGCGACAGCTGCACAGACCAAACAAAACAAGCACGACGATCACCATCCGATTTCACCAAGAAACGGCGGAGGGAGGAAGACAAGCACGCGTAGGTAACGGATGAAACAGTGATCGGTGGCCGTGCCGCCGTGCGGTGCAGGATTGGAACGCAACGGAGGAGGAGAATTGAGAACTCGCTTACCGCCGGGCGCGGTGACGGAGAGTTGCCTAGAGACGACGAGGTAGGTGAGCAGCACGAGGAGGAAGCCGACGGCGAAGCCGACGTTGAGGTGGCGCTGCGCCCAGCTCTTGAGCCCCCTACTCCCGGGCTTCACCTCGCCACCCATCGCCCCTCCTCTTCTTCTTCCTCCTCCTGCCGCGCGCTGCTTCTCGCTCGCTGCCTCTTACTGCTAACTGTTCTGTTCCTTCTGAAACAAACCTCTGTCACTGACTGACGATCGATGGGCAGGGCACTTGAGTTGATCAGTGTCCGAATGGTCCAAGGTGCTGCACGAGGTTTTCCCTTTTGCTTCCTCGCTGGATTCCTTGCTTACAAACGAGAGAACAGAGAAGCAAGGATAAAGGGAGGTGGTGTTGTGGTACTACTGTACCAGTTGGCCTCCTCCAAGTTGCCACCCTGCTTTCGTTGCTTTTGTAGCTAGCTAGGCTAGGCTGTGTGGCATCATCATCAATCACCTTGCCCCCCTTTTCGTAGAAAAATCATCTAGCCGCACCGCATGCAGGGCCTTCGTCTCCTTTCTGCACTAATCTACATACTACACCCTGACCAACCTCCACTCTGAAGAAGAAAAAAAAATACAAGTGCAGATCTGGGGGCCTAATCTGATCTGAAGGGGGATAATGCCATGCCATAATGGAGTGTGCAAATTATGGTTGACTGATGCTAGTGTGTCTGCCGCGTTGTTTGGATGTTGATCAGGTCTTCTTTTGATCTGACAGCTTATTACACGCAACTTTTCTTTTTTTTTTACGATAGAGAATTATATTATATAATAACTGGGTACGTCAACATATAAGAAGTACTCTGGATTATACTAGATATATTCAGAAACTGATTTTTATTTAAAATATACCCACGCCATGAAAAGCTCCAAATCTCAAAACCAATTTTTTTTGACGCTTCGTATAGATGACCGTACAGGCAAATACTCGGCACCAGCAATAGCGACAAGCCTGAGAACAGATGTCCAACGAACGACAACCAACATTCCTATAGGTGGAATTGAGGATATTTTTCTTCTTGCTGGTGTCTTCCTTCTTCTTCTTTCTGCACCGAAGAATGAGGAAGATTGATCTGAAGGATATTCTCCCTAGTTTTTCATTGTGGCCAAATCTAACCACAACAAAACGAAGAAAACACCGGAGAAAATTATTCTATGGCGGCGACGTCATCTCCGCCTTGATGCCGCCGTCCGGAAACACCATGTTGTGTTCCAAGTTCCCGTGTCCAGCCGAGAGGGGCCGCCGCCACCACCGCGCGCCCGCCGTCGCCGCTGGTCCCCCTCCCTTCCCCTCCGGCATCTCGCCGGGGGCTGAAGGGAGTGGGGATCCATTGTTTTTAATAAGTTTCTCCAGTAGATCGAATCCTTAAGGTTAAGGTTTCTCCATATCAAAGTCCTTGGTATTTGAATTTTATCTCCTGCTTCTCCCCTTCTGCGACAACTTTTCTTGCTCCTCTTCTTCTCCGTCCCAACACAAAAGGGCACACAACCGGTGCCTGTCGAAATTGTCCACGCGGACGCGCACACGCAGGCTGCTGTTAGCCCCGCGTATTTGGATCCAGTCTCAAACGTGCCGCCATTTCCATTTTTTTTGGGTTTATTATATTAATCAGGGTCAAGTAAAGCATGCTTTCCCATTCAGGTTTTTTTTTACTATTTTCCCATTCTGCTATTACCTTCCATTGACCCAAGGGCTTTTTAAGTCTCCAATAATCGCGTGACACCTTATAAAAGGAACATATTTTAAAGTTTTTTTTAAATACTAATTAAGATCATCTTTGGATGCTCTTGTTTTGATAAATTATAGAAAACTATAGTTCTAAATAAATCTCAAACCATGGTTTAGAAAAAAGAGGGATGCACATAACCCTCTTTTTTTTCAAAAAAAGAAACATTTGAGCAGTGGAGGAGGTCAGTAAGCATACCTCTTGGTATTTATTTGATATCATAAATGCTATTATTATGTTATATGTATTTGGTCCTCTCCAAACAGATTGGAATGACTTATAATCTGAGATGAAGGGAGTAGTTGGCTAATAGTTCAATGTTAATATTTGCTAGCTAACTAATAGTTGAATGTTGTTTACATACACTAGGTAAAAAGTTGATGTATATATTGTTTTGTCTATAACAAATTTCCCTTTCTATTTCCTATTAGGAGGGCATGTATATAGAAGTAGGTATGAGAGAACAAAGTGTCCTTTTGGCAATCTTTTAGCTACTATAGCCGGGTTGGATAACTAGTGAGATAGTTATTAGCGATGCCTATTAACATTAGTTGACCTATTAACATGACCTGTTTTTATCCACCCAACTAATTTTTGCAGCTAAATGTTAGCTAGGCGAATCCAAACATAATATGAGAATGAATCTAAGGCCTAAAATCATTAAGTTATTTTTTAAAAAAAGTTTTTTTGAATAAAATGTACACTAAGCATAAGTGTTTCAACTTACTTTGAGATAAAAAAAATAGCAACTATAATAGCTTAGTTTTTTGTTCGCTTCGTGAGACAATGGTTGTACACCTCGTCTGTTATGAGCAAGATTTATGAACGGATCAGCCAAGTACATAAAGTTGCTGCATACTGTTCTGGTAGATAAAGGGGTCCCTTCATATTAAAATGAAAGTGGTCTTCTATTGTTCTAATATCAAATAATTCAAATTTTGATCAAGTTTAAAAAAATGTATTAATATCTATCACATCTTTGATGTAGATTATGAAAAGAAGTATTTTATAATGCAATTGGTGAATCTTACTTGATATTGTACGAACATAATCAAACTTAATATAATTTGACTTAGGAGTTAGGAAAACTCACATTCCAAGATGGAGGGTGTATTTATTTACATTTATTATAAAGGATCGCTAGCCTGCAATCCACATGTGTTGAGGTAGATTAGAGTGTAATTTACTTTAAATTTTGCTCCAATTTATCCCGATACATGTGGATCGATACGAATTCGACTAAATCAAACAAGAACTATGTTGTAAATGAATATGAGAATACCGTAACTTCCCCGTCTCATCCTTATTATGGCCTCAGATATATTTTGTGGAAATTTGATTCTCAATCAATGTGTATAAACAGGAAGTCCCTCCAATCGCTCGTGACTATTTTAAAAATAAAGTTGGGAGTCAAATTTTTACTGCAGAGTATAAAAATTATACTACTGCCTGCCCAACAAAAAAGAAAAAGCATATCCTACATACCTAACTCTTCCAGGTTCAGGTTTTCCGTTTCCGAACACTAGGAAAAGGGAGGATTCTAGATTTTCGATCCTAGGGTTAAAAGGAAGGGGACAGATACCCAATATGATTCTTAGGAGGAACGTTTGGTAATGGTTCTCTATGCTCTTTTTTATGTGTTCTTAGTTCTATTCATCTTTTTTTATTCTTTTAAACAAGAATCTAATAAACTAGAATTGAGCGGAAAAGAAGAAAGGAAATTTGGAAATGGAGGGGATCGACTAACCAGAGACTTTGTGGATCCTCTTTATGAAGAGTTTGAGGAATCCTCATTAGAGTCCTCTGATGTAAATTTTCATCAGGTAAATCTATCGATTCGTATCCGCTTTTCTTTTTAAGTTATTACTCTTTGTAATTAAATAAAGATAATGTATAAAAGTGCATTAAGCAATCTCCCACTGCCGGCCGGTGCTGAAATGACCAAGAACAGCACACTCTTCCCGTATTATTCTGAACACGACATGCAGGCAACGATCACAATCAGATCGATTTGGTGTCAGGCTGTCCTCATCAACGCAAACATGCACGTCGATTTCGCTGAAGAAGCAGATCAGATCTGAACAGTGCATGGTTTCGTCGTCCATTAGAACATGTACAACCAACCGATAGCGTTAGCTTCTTCTGGAGTCAATGAAGTCCGGACGTGAGGACCTCTCGCCAGGCATGCTCGTCCGGCCCATATCTAATCATTTTGATTTGACGACCAACATGGTGCCAACTATCCAGATACACGTACTCTTTACATGTGCACCGTACCCCAATCTATAACAATTTCTTTTTGTATATATATGTATTATTAATTATACCACAGCTAGTACTTCGTTCTACCTAGGATAAAGTAATTTAAGTAATCACAAATGGTTACTATATAGTATATATTGTATTCGAGCTTTAGCTGTCTCTCTCTCGCCCAGACAAAGGCTAGGACGAGATTGGCTACAAATTACTCTTTAATTCCAAATTATAAGATATTTTAGGCTTTTTAGATTCTAGAAATGTCATTCATATATGCATAGCAGAGGCTATGAATCTAGAAAAACTGCAATAAATAATTCTTCAGAGGAGTACAATAAAAGGCATGCCGCAGTATTTATTTCATCCGATAATTATAATTTTATCTAATAATGGAGTACGTACGGATCACTTTTCCATTTTGAAGAGAAAGTGAGGATTTTTAGTGGAGCTCTCATCCATGCCATACATGATTGTGAGCTTCCAGTAAGTCGTGATCATAATAGTCCACTGCCTTTTTGCAACCACCTTTTCTGGTCCTTAGATCTAACTGTTGTTAAGTGTAGTGTCATTCTACATGCACCATGATCATGGGCACTGAGTGGTTGGCACGTACATGGAACTAGTATTAATTAAAAACGTACGTATACTATAGCTAGCTCTAAAATCTCCTAATATATCTTCCTGCCTTTGTATATGCTTATCGTTCTAAATGCATTGCTATACGATTGTCTGATAGATCACAGTTAATTATAGGAGTAGCAGAATGCAGTTAACACGTACCCCTACGACAATGTTTGACCCACAAAGGATTTGTCAACTCTGATCAGAAATTACATATACGAGTACTGCTGTACCATACGAGTACACACTCTGCACAAACAAAGCTTTTAATTTGTCGCCTTCATCAGCGCGCAGCACGTGGACCTACCTAGTTTCCACAACTGATTATAATAAATAATATCATCAGAGGTGCCGAATCACCGTTGACTTCAAATCCCTGTGACGTTTTGGAGATGGCAAAGGTAGGTTTGGACTTGGGGCTTGATGCCTTGATGTGATGAGCAAATCTTTCCATTGCTTCGATTGACAAGCAAGTGACTAATTGGATCCTCTCAGCGCTAACTATTAGCATTATTAGTTAGAGAGAAACCAGCTATTAACTAATTTGCTACTCCATCCGTTTCTAAATAACTATTATCGTTGGTCTATATGACACAAGTTTAACTCGATTCATAAAAAAACATACAACATTTGTATTTCTAAATAAATTTATTAGAAAAACTAGATTTAAATATATTTCCAATGATACTAACTATATATCATAAATAATAATATTTTTAGTACATATTTAGTCAAAGTTATTTTCAAGAAACGTAAATGACATAAATTTGGAGTCAAAGGGAGTAGGTCTAATGGCTAGGAATTCAAACAAGACCCTAGCTAATGGCTAGGAATCTAGAGATCTAAATAAGGTATGAAAAAGGACCTTATTTGGATCCACGAGCAACTAATGATAGAGGGCTAATAGTTTACTACTAAATTTAGCTAGATGTAATAAAGTTTGGATCCAATAGGTAAAAATTGGATGAACATGTGGTTTTGTCTATAATATCACTTTGTTTTAACAAAGATAGGTCAATAGGTGGGAGGGCAAAAGTGAGCTATTCATAATCTTATAGCTGATATTATATGGGTTGAGATA
Organism: Microstegium vimineum; assembly: GCA_022036555.1. Taxonomy (NCBI): domain Eukaryota; kingdom Viridiplantae; phylum Streptophyta; class Magnoliopsida; order Poales; family Poaceae; genus Microstegium; species Microstegium vimineum. Next base: position 20,033,570 of record CM039134.1, on the reverse strand, counting down.
ACTAGAGATACTCCCTTGAAAGGATCAAGATGCCTAAGAGGGAGTGAATTGGGCTTATTTCAAAATTCTAAAGCAATTATGAAATCCTAAACCATGTCAATCACCCCGTGCCTACCGAAAGTGTGTCTTAGACTATGAAAGCGGTAGCAAGCCAAGGAATGGAAAAACATCCTAGTAGAAAGCTTAAGAACAAGTGCGGAATGTAAATGCGTAAAGTAAAGAGTTAGGGATAGAAATTTTTGACACGACGATGTTTTGCCGAGGTATCGAGGAGTCGACACTCCCCCTTAGTCCTCGTTGGAGCACCTCGCAAGGTATTGCTCCCCCTCAATCCCGCGCAAGGGATGAGTGCTCTCTACGGGCTGGTTCTTCGCCACTCCGGCTCGGTGAACCGCCCACAACCGATCACAAGTCGATGGAGAAGGGCCGCCGACAATCCTTCCAGCGATCACCTTCCTCCGAGCACCACTGGACCGTCTAGGTGATGTCGATCACCAAGAGTAACAAGCTTCGATCTTCACTTGACTCACTCAAGCTTCACAACTAGAGTGGATGCACACTTGAACTCTTGGATGAACGAGAGAGGATTGATGGATGGATTCGCAAATCACTCTCACTAGGGCTCTTGCTCTCTTCCCAAACCTCACAAGGTGTTTCTCAGCAACTCAAATGAGCAAAGGCAGGTTGGAAAGGCAAGGGATGGGGTATAAATACTCTCACACACAACTAGCCCACAGGCCGAGAAAAACAGTCAGTTTAAGTTGGCATCGGACGCTCCGATGCCCTGCCCAACGGCTAGTTCCTGTTCAAACAACGTCCATCGGACGCTCCGAGGTAAGGGCGATGGACGCTGCACCGAGCGTCCGACGCAAACTGCGCGCTCTCGGGTTATCTGGAAAGAAATCAATGGATGCTCCCTAGCGTCCGATGGTGTGCCGACGGACACGTCCGTCGCACATAGAGCCTCTCTGGAACCTCTCTGTACTGCCAACGGACGCTCTGAGGGTCAAACCCTAGCGTTCGTTGCATCGGACAACGTCCGATGCTCAGAAAACGGCTCTCTCAACTTAGGTTTTTGTCGCGATGAATATGGAAGTTGTTCTAGGCTATCTTACGGTCACCATAGGCTTGCTTAGAGCTAAGGTTGTCAAGTGTGCACCACACCTAAGTCATGAAGCTCTCCTAAGTCAAGATACTAGTCTAGACCCCTCTTGATAGTACGGTCAAAGATCAAATAAAGCCCTAACTATACTAAGTGCCCTTCATCTCCTTATGGCACTTAGACCTATCATTCTAGGGTCTTCATCATCTTCTCTTTGAAATCCGAAACGATATCCATCTTGGAGGCAATAGATAACCATAAGGTGTCCATTCACATTAGTTACCATGGCTAAGCTATACATAGCCTCTGCAAAACATACATTAGCCATAATAACATTCACTTGTCGTTAATTACCGAAACCAATAGAGCCATGATTCTTCATCCCTCCGGACCTTTTTCTGAGGCGTGCTCGTGTTTTTCAGTTAGACAACTATATTAGGCATCCGCAGCAAGTACGAGGTGGAATGTTTTGGAATACACAGTAAAATAAATACGGGTTGCATACAACAACCAATTAGTTAGCTTTCATGCTGCATGACGGCTTGCATGCATTTAATTAGTATGTTTCTTTGTGCCGCGTGATTATTATTCTCCTTGGTATATGAGATTTTGCTGATACGTCTAAGAAAAGGGTCCGAAGGGAGTAGTTGTTCCCTAACTGACACTTGGCTAAGCTATTAAGCTGTTTTGTTTAGATCCATCCGGCTATTTTTTTTAACTACTATTAGTTAGGTGAATTCAAAGACGAGGTCTATTACTACTATTATCCCAATCTTGTAAACTTTTAGCTACTACTCTCTGTTTTAAACTAGAAGACGTTTTGGTTTGTCGATATATAATTTTTGCTATATACTTAGACATACATTATGTCTAGATACATAATAAAAACTATATATATCTAGAAAATTTAAAATATCTCATAATTTAGAACGAAGAGGGTAGTAATAATAATAGTACTTGGTTAAATCCCAGATCAATATTATTGGCAAGAGAGTTGATGTGATGATCCGGAGGAGATCTGAGCCACGGTTGAGCACCTAATTAACCGTGATTAAGAAGAAAAGCCTCGTCAATCGTCATGCAAGCACGTATAGGGCGTGGTTCCTGATCATACACAGGGATGAACTACTACAGGCTGCAGGTTTCTGATCATACCCAGGTCGGGATGAAAGTTGTTTAATTAGTCGTGTAGTTCGGAAGAATCTAGTAGCATGGGCTAATTAATCCTGTCAATTTGAACATCATTGTCATTACTCCTAGCTAAGCTAGGACGTACTGTACAGGCGGTGCAATGTTTCCAAACCAGAAACGACAGGTGGTGCCGAACACCCAACTACCTAAGACCACCAACGTAGCGGCAGGTTTGCTTGCAGCGCCGCAAGCGATAAGTCATCGATCACGTTTTGCGTTGCTAAGGCGGAGGGAATTGGACACATCGATCTTCACAGTAGAAGTACGTAACAATGAAAATGACAACTCGGCAATTCGAAAGAAAAAAGAAAATCAAAATAAGAGAGTCAGATTGCATTGGTAAACATTAGGCAGCCTAATTTTGTTTTTTTTTAAAGAAACGCGCTGGCATGCAACGAATTGTTGGATCGGAAATCTGGAAGGAGGCCGAACTCTTCTTTCAATTCAATCTCTTTCATTTGATTTGATTTTTGTCCTGCGTCTGCTCTGCTGCAGTTCGCGCGATCCGGTGGTTATTTCGGTGGTTCGGTTCAACTGTCACTTCACCATCGAGCTCCACCCCCTTTGGATCAGTAGTTCAGTACAGCTAGCTAAGGTGGGGCGATAATTACGATGATATCATGCCGGCCTGGCCTGGTAGCCGACTGGATCATCAGTGCAGCTAATAACAACATAATAACAAAGACAAAAATAGCAGTTTTGCATGCATCCAGAAAAAATAAACTTTAGCTTCGGTCCTTTTCCCTTCAAGGATTGCAGTGCCATGGTCCCAGGTGCGAATGCCTCGTACATGGACCACCGGTTGGGTTTGGGCCTATACTGGGCCTTGTTGCTGCTTGAATGATCACTGGGCCTGATGTCATAGATTTGAAATCTGTCCCGTAACCTTATTTTTGGCCTTTTTGTTTTTTATTATAAAAAAGATCCTTATTTGCTCCTGGTGCAGGTAGAGAGAAACACTAATGGAGAAAACGGGCTGTCGGCCTTCATGGAGAATAATCCGATCATACATCAACTTATATTTTCCACAACGGTGTGGGCGTACTCTCCTTATCCAACGACTCAGTTTGTTCCGTAATTCGTGCTAGCTAAATAAAACAATAAAGTACAGATTTTAAAGTACTGGTCATGGATTTTAAAGCACCGATGTACGAATTTTAATGTGAAATAGACGCTGAGAGATAAGGGGAGGGCGCCCACCCGTTGTGGTTTGCAATTTCTGATCATACAACCTTTAACTCCGCTGGGCTGTCGGCATGTCGCGATCTATCAAACCAATAGACCAAAAATGCATAACGCATCACTCTAACACGAACCGGAACTGCTTGAACAAGTGACCGATTCTACTGTACTCCAGCAGTATCTTGTACTACCAGTGAGTGTACCACTGAAAAATGGTTGTCGCACTACAGTATATGCACAAAAAAAAAAGGGAGAAGGCAATGGCGTTGGCGTGTCCGTCTCCCTGCCCCCTACAGGTGGCGTAGGTGGTCGAGCGCCTGCGCCAGCGTCGGCGCGAAGCGGGTGACATTGATGCGGACGTTCTGCTTGTTGAGGTAGAGCTCGAAGACCTGGTCCCAGCCGCTACGGTGGACGGAGTCCGGGTCCTTCACGGCGGGGTGCTCCGGCCCCAGCGTCTCCATCAGCGAGCTCTCCTCCGCGCTCACGCTGTAGTCCAGGTACTTGAGCCCCATGTCCGCGGTGGGCTCGCCGAACTCCGCCCTCGCGATGTGCTCCATCTTCCCGTACGGCACCACCTGGAGGAGCACCCCGCCGGGCGGCAGGAACACCGCGTTCGTCAGCCCGGCGCCGTGCATGCCCAGCACCACGTCGAACGAGTTCACCGTCCGCGCCTGCTCCGCCTCGTCGCCGCCGCGCAGCTCCGCCACCACCGCCTCGAACCCGGCGTCCTCCGCCGCGGTCACCACCTCCGCCTCGTTCGTGATCCGCCGGTAGTGGCCCCGGTGGATCAGCATCAGCCGCGGCCGCGGCTTCTCCCCCGGCTGGCTCGCCTCCCCCGCGGCGCCGCGCGGGAGCGCGTAGGTCTCGCGCAGGAACCGCGTGAAGTCCGCCATGGAGAGGCGGCGGTCTCCAGGCACCAGCTCCGGGACGATGCTGAGCTCCTTATCGAGACGGAGCCCCACCGTGACGTGCGGGAAGCACCGGACCTGCGCGTCGCCGTCCATGTCCACCGCGTCGTGCCTGGACAGCCCCCGCAGGAACGCCCTGTACTTGACCACCCACGAGGGCTGGAACTGGACGTTGCTGATCAGGAACTTGACCTCGCCGTCGTACCGCCGCGACGCGACGAACAGCGGCACCAGGATGTCGGCGTAGTCGTGCCAGTAGTTGCCCGCATACCCGCCGACCGCGAACAGCACCGCCGGCATGTCGTGGGTCACCGTGCACGGCGCCGCGGCGGCCCGGTCCTGCAGCTGCGTCACGGTCACCTTCCTCAGGCTCGCGAACCTGCGCGAGTACGGCCGGATCATCCACTCGCGGCGCTCCGACTGGCTCGCCGGCACCAGGGTCACTGACAGGGCTGTGCCGTTCGTGCGGACGTCGCCGTCGACTTCGCAGGTGTCTGAGCGGCCCTCCATGTTACACACCACCTTGCCATTCTCTGTTCCACGCCAATGAAAGTAAAAAAAAAAAGGTCACATCATGTTTTTTTTTTCAACTTCATTCATCGACTTGCCCTTACACATTTGTTCATGCTAACCAGCCGGCATTGTAAGTAAATTTGCCTCAAATCAAATACTTATGATCGATCACATAAAAAATTAGCTATTTTTTATGTATTTTTATTGGCCGCGATCAGGATCAGATGACACAAATATGATATTCCATCGGAGACAGTATTCATTGTTCCCTATGTGTTGACTTCGATCCTATACTCTAATCATTTTTCTTTTACGAGTAGCTTTAGCTACTCTAAGCATTTGCTTTTCACCTTTCTAACCGAGACAAAATCAATATAAAATCTAGATAAATGGCAATATTATGAGAATTAATTTACTGGAGCACCTAAATCAATATAAAAATTACCCACTCCGCCACTATGATGAATATCTAAGAGCAACTCCAAGAGACTTGCTAAAATTAGATGCTAAATTATGAGATTTAGCCATTATGTAAAATAGAAAGCCCATCTAAAATATAAAGTTTTACAACAGTCTAGCTAAATTGGAAAACATGTATAGCAAACATGACTCACTAGGTAAATATGGTCAGCGAGAATGATGAGATAGTCAATTGGGTAAAATAGAAAACAATATACACAAGCTGTTAGAGTGATGTTTTGAAGCATAATAGCTATAAATAGCTTACGAATACATTTAAGTAACCCCTTAAATCTCTACCTATATTATTACTCCTGACATTACCAAAAAAAAAACTGATGGACTACCAAGAAAAGCAAATATGATCACATCGACAGGAGTGCTCACCCGTTTCACCAGGAGCTTTGATATTATACATGATTTTTTGTGCTTCTGAAATGACAACTGCAAATTAAGCAAGAAGAAAGATATATCCGCATCAGGGTTATATGTCTCAGAACTTAAGAGATGTCAGAAATCCTCTCATCGCATAAATACTCCTTTCATTTTAAATGATAAATCATTCTCACTTTTTTTAGATAAGAATATGTAGGACTATATATCTAGATATAATGTATATTTATGTCTATAATAAAACATTATTGTATCTAAAAAAGCTAGAACAACTTATAATTTGGAATAGGGTAATTGGAATGAACGGAATATATTTTAGGATGAGAAATGCACTCTAGGATCATTCAACTGTTCCCATAGCTCGGGTCAATATCTAGACACAGCAAGCCAGTGAGTATACTAATAAATGGACCATAGGTTTATCAGACGATCAAAGGCCAGATGATTCAAGTACACCGGACACAGTATCCACTCTTCCCGATGTGTTGACTTCTCCATCAGAAAGAATGAACAAGCAAATTTCACCGCGGTTGTTGGATGCTCCACTATGATGGATATATAACAATAGCAGGAGTGTTTACCTGTTTCATCAGGCGCTTTTACATTATCCATGATAACTTGTTCTCCCGTAATGACGACAACTGCAGGTTAATAAGCAAAAAAAATAACATCACATATCCTCGTCAGGCCATATATCTCAAAACACTTCAAAATCTCAGAAAGCCGTTCATCTCATAAGCTAGCTTTTGGGATGGAAAATGCCCTACGATCATACAACTATTACCATAGCTCGCTGGGGCAAATACCAAGACACAACAGTGACAAGTATTCCTAACGGACCACGCATAGGTTTGTGCTAAAGATCGGCGTATTATGCTAACACGTGAGAGAAAGGTTACAGAATTAGCACTCATCAATTGAAGATTGACAAAATATAACTTAATTGTGGGTGAGTTCATCAACTTGGGAGAGAAATAACTTCTGCAAAAAAGAAAAGAAAAGAAAAAGAAATAGAACCATGGTGAGGTGAAATGAAGGATTCATCACATTACCATTGGGAGCGCCAACCGCGAAATGCTGAACGACGAGATAGGTGAGGAGCATGAGCAGACCGCCGACGACGAAGCCGGAGTTGATGTGCCTCTTCGCCGAGCTCTTTTGGCTCTTCCCCGGCTTCACCTCACTGCCGCGCATCGGAGCTTCCTGCTGCCGCCGCAGCTCTCTGCTCTTTGTAGCTGACTAGCTAGTTGCTGGCTTTCTTGCTTTTGAAGAAGCTGCTGGCGCTTGTTGCACGTTACCATACCTTGTTATTAGTACTTATCACTCGTGGAGTAGTATTTTGCATTAGCCAATGCCGCGCTCGAGGCTAATCTCATGGGGTGAAATTAAGTGACCAAATTGTTGACTATACTACTACTAGCTGATCGTTCTTACTTGCTTCTGATTGTGAAAATATTATAGTACTCTGAAAATTAATAAAAAAAAAGCACACGTTAACCGAGCGGAAGGGTGTCATTCATTGCGATTCTTTCTTTTCCTAGAAACTGATGCTTATAGGAATTTAGCAACATGCATGTATGTTGTCAGTGGCAAGGTAATGTGTGATATTTCAGAACGTTCTAAGGGCCCTAACAAATTTTAGAATTTGGACAAGGATTTTAACCAGGATTAAAGACGACGATGAAATATGGGTATCAAAGACCTTCACATAGAACAAACTCCGTCCTTCAAACAAAAAGATAAAATTAGGCTATGTAAATTATCTATTATAATAAGAGTACATGGGTAATTAGATGCAAATTTAGATATACTTAAGATCATTCTTCTTAATGGCATATCTGGGTAGTTTAAAAATATATCCGTGCTACTTCATGTTGTTTTACACAATAGCTTAGGTTGATTATTATTTATAAAATAGAATAGTTCCAATAGATATTGTTGTTAATGTTCATTAGGTGATACCAAATTGATGGTCAAATGTTTCAGATTTTTGTAAAAATTGTAGGATCTATCTTTTGTTTTGCTAGTGTATCTTTTGTTTCAAATTTTCTAGTATTTATATTTTTTTAGCGTGCTATGTATTTAGTTGAAACCAAATATGAAGACATATAAACTCGAGTTGCATCCCTTTATGTGACTTCATGAATCATAGTTTAGCTTTTGACTTTTAATCGAGTTGTGAATTTTTTTCACATGTTAAGTAAAAACTCTAGTTTTTTTTCATCCTTTATTCAAATTTAATTTTCTTATAAAAAAGATATTAGGTCCTAGTAATATTATTTCCCACATGTTAACTAAGTTGAAACTCAGATTGCACTCTATCACTGAACTTGTTGAATTAATTATATCACATGATTATATATATGTAATATTGTTTTATATACCATAGAATGCTTAAAATTAAATTACCTATGATGTTATGATATAATGTTTCAATTAAAATATATAAACTTATTTAAAATAACAACTTATGAAATTGGTTATCATGTAGTATTAATATAGTTTAAATTTATTGTTAATTTTATGTTATTTCTATAAGGTTTGTCAATTAAACATTTTTATGCTACATAAGATATTAAAATAAATATTAGTCCTAATATTTATATTTTTTGTCACACCCGGTTTTAAGAACAAAACCAGATATACCCTATATGTGAGCCCAGGAAGTCAAATCCCACATATAGTCACAGAACAAGGTAATATCAAAAGACAATACTTAATTATATAACATATAAGGTCAAAGAGATAACCTTAAGAGAGAGCAAACAGCGGAAAAACACTCCGATCTTCGGGTGAAGACTCCACTCCACAGGGACCAAACTGACTGGTTGATCACAAGTTTATCTCTTCCAACTCTTGCACACTGGTACCCATCCGGGATTTTTATCCAAAGAATTGAAAAGAAAAGAAAACAAGCGTAAGTACTTTCGTACTCAACAAGTATACATGGGGTTCATGAGGCTCAAAAAGGTATGACACTGGTTTGACTGCATCAGCTTTTATGTTGTCACAATTTTAGCATTATGGTAGCATCAATGTTATCAAAATATAGCCCAATAACCATATGATCAAGAGTAAACAGGATATAATGCTTATATGAACAGTAACAATAATAAATCACGGATAACAACTGATGAATCATGATATAAGAACATCACATAGCAAGGAGCTCAAGCCACTCGTAACCGTGAGCACGGCTATCATGATAGTTTTTAACTCTGCGCAGAGGTGTACGCCTTTACCCATAAGTCATGAATTGCCCTTTTTCCCAAGGTAGCTAGTCTCTTACCCACTTCCAAGGTGGGCCGGCAGGGTTCACTACGAGACCTTTCACAAGTTCCACTAGAAGGTAACAACCCGCTACAAGTTCCCTCAACAAGATCCCAGAAGTCACACGCAGCGCTTTCGAAAATCTCAGAGCACTTCTTACGCCCTCTCAGGTAAGTTGCCACAAACTAGCAAAAGCCTAATACTGAGTCAAGCCAGAGCCCATTAGCTTATGGTGGTACTGTTTTCTCGGGGTAATCTCTTACAGAAATATCCCTATGAGTGAGAACACAGGTGTGAGTTCCTGGTGTTCCACCTATGGTCCACGTTGCTAAAAAGTCATATTTTATTGTCGATTCACATAATCATTAATCAAGTTTACATGATCATAGTTGTTCTCAAAGAGCACTAGCTTGATCTACCCAAATGCATAAATTCCTAGGGTAACAAGGTATAAGGTACAAAACTAGGGTAATCCTTACAGGGTAACAAGGAAACACATGCATATGATTAATGAGTGATTATCATGAGTAGGACAACAAGGATAATCCCATGTAATACTTGCCTTAAAAGCTTAGATCTTTTGCTCAACTGGTTCTCAACTTCAGACGACTTCTTCTTGATCACCAACGCAAAACTCACCGGTTGGACGACAATTAACCAATCACCACACAAGCAGCTGGACAAACATACATAGCATACAAACATGGCTAAATTAGAACAATACACCAATCAATAAAAAGGATTTAAAAAGAAACCTACGCAACTCTACGATCACACAGTCGCGAAGATCACACTAAACGGATCTACGATGATCGAGATACGACTAACGAAAGATTTGCTTTTATAAAAGAGAACTACGAGCTTTATCAAATTTATTATTATGTAAAAGAGTGGATAAAGTATTTCAAAGAAATACTTTAGTTAGGTTAGGTCAAAATTGTATTTGGAGTTCGAAAACGGAAGTTGAAACTATCATCATTTCATGTATAAAGCAAGTTGTAAAGTGGTTAATCAAATTAGGGTTTTACATCATGAAAATACAGAGATATTAACATGGTATTAAAGATCACTATCGAAAAGGTTACGCCGATATGAAGCCAACGCAACTTGAACGGATCGAAACGGATTTAAAACGGATGAAATATAGATTAAACAAGATTTTGAAAAGAGCAGGTTAAAGCATTAACAAATTAATTTACTTTGATTTTTAAAAGTAATTAACATATGTAAAAACTGTACTACTAGATAGATTATGAAATTACTGATCTAACGCAACTCATTTGGGTCAAAACGGAGTTGAAATGGGGAAATTATAAGCATTTAAATAGGAGGGGCAGTTCTGAAAATAGAGAAAACGTATTTTGCAAAAGCCGAGAAGATATTACGTTTTCCAAAACGAGAAAGCGTAAACCCGAGGGTGCGCCAAGGGATCTGCGGTGGGGGCTGCCGGGTGCCACGTGACGAAGCAGGACAGGGCGGTGTGCACGGTGGACCGGCTGAGGTGTTCATGGGCTCGGGTCCACAAGCCCACGGTGGACCGGTTACGAAGGGGTATGCCCCGATCTAATCTAGGCCGCAGGTTCCAGATCGGGCGGCTAGGAATAGATCAAGGAGGAGGGGGAGGAGCTGGCCGTCCCACACAGAGAGGGCGCGGCGGAGGCCATGGCCGGCGACGAGCGGCGCTAGCCGATCCGCCGGTTCGGAGCACGAAGCTTGACGGAAAAAGAACAGGGAGGGGGAGAGGACGGTGGCGAGCACGATGGTGCTCTCGGTTGCCCTGATTTGGCAACGAGCGCGGCGGTGCCCGCAATACGGCGGCCCGGCGGTTCTATCGATCTTGCGCGGAGGTAGAGAGAGGGCGAGAGGAGATTCTGGAGCCTCTGGGAGCTTTCTTACCACGTTGCGGAGCTCAGAGAGCAGTTGGATGGAGCAGAGGGGCTGTGCAGCGGCGGGACGACGGCGGCGACAGTCTGTGCTCGTGGCTCGCGGCGGTGGCGGTATTCCGCGCTCTGAGACAGGGCGAGGCGGTGGCTTTGGTGGCTCGGGTGGAGGCGGTAGGAGCTAAAGCTTTGGCTTTTATAGCCCGAGGATGATCCACCGAGAAGGAAGGGAGGATTCGGGCGGCGGCGGCGCGCTCGGCAGAAAAGGAAAAGGCGGCGGCGCGAAGAAGGAAAGGGAGAGGAGGGAGAAGAGGAAAGGGGCCGGTGTCGGTGGCGCTTGGCGTGACGGCTCACGGGGCAGAGTCGGCGTAGGAAGGGGAGGAGGACCAGTCCTGCTCGGCCGAGGATGGAGGGTGCCGACGCACTGGAGAAAGGAAAAGGAGAGAAGAGAAGAAAGGAAGGGGAGGAAGAAGACCCTGACGGGTGGGTCTGGTTTGTCAGCGAACAGAGAGACGGGGGCAGGCTGTCAGCCAGAGAAAGAGAAGCGGGGTCGGGGGGGACGCTGGCGAGCGGGGCCCACCTGTCGGCGCGTCCGATTCAGAGAAACCGGGCCGAGTTGCGGGGAGGGAGGGAGGAGAGAGCTGGGCCGGTGCGGCTGGGCCTGCTGAAGAAAGGGGAAAGAGGGAGATGGCCTGCAGCCGCTTGGGCCAAGAGAGGGTGGGGCAGGCCGAGGGGGAAAAGGGGTGGGCCGGGGTGAAGCAGGCCTGCGGGCCAGGAGCAGAGAAGAGGGGGGGAATTTTGTTTTTCTTTTCTTTTATTTAAAAGGCATTTGCAAAACCATTTCCAAACTCAAATTTGAAACTGCATTTGAATTTTGAAAGGTGACAAACAAACACAAACTCCAAAATGCAGGCATGAATGCTCAGACAGGTTCCTACCAAAAGAAACTTTAATTTCCTAAGAAGTTTTTATTTCCCTATGTTCTCATGAGCACCAAATTTCATAAAAAAACATTTTATTCCTATTTTTCATAAAGTAAATTTTAGGGTGTTACATTTTTACATGGTATACAAGGTGGAACATAGCATTATGGTTATTTAATTTCACGGTTATAGAACTTTATAATTTAGAAATATATATTTCATGTACTTTATGCATATCAATTTATTTTTGTAGTAGCATATACATGCAAATCTGAGAGATTTTTTTGTTTATTTTTTATAATGGCTAAGGTAGATACAAACATAAAGAAAATTCCAAGAGACTTGGTAAAATTAGATGTTAAATTGTGAGATTTTGCCATTTGTTAAAATAGAAAGTTCATTTAAAATGTAGAGTTTTACAATAGCCTAGCTAAATTAAAAAAAACACATATAGCAAGCAGGACTCACTAGGAAAATATGGCCAACAAGAATGATGGGATTCCCGGCTGGAGAAAATAGAAAACAATATAGATAAGCTATTGGAGTACTTTTTTGGAGAACAATAGGTATAAATGACTTCATGAATATATTTACCTAGTCTGTTAGAGTTGCTCTAATACTTTATACTATCTTTTATAACAATATATATGGGTAGGTTGAATGTAAATTGAGGAGGTTATTTTGCATTATCTTTCATAATTATAAAGGTACGTAACATACAAAATCATTATGATATATTTTAAATTATCTTTCATAATGATAGATGTGGGAAATCTAGATAAAAGTTAGAGGGTTATTTTAAATTATCTTTCATAATAGCAAAGGTACATAATTTAGATGTAGTGTGAAGGGGTTATTTTAAATTATGTTTCATAATAGAAAAGTGGGTATTTGGATGCAAATTTAGGGGATATTTTGAATTATTTTCATAACGACAAATGTAAAATATGTGCAATTTATATGCAAAGTTAGGGGGTTGTTTTGAATTATCTTTCGTAGCGGCAAAAGTGGAAAATTTATAAAAAAAAAATTAGGGGGTTACTTTATGGAATAAATTTCTTGGTATCGACACACTCAATTCCATTATGGAACAAGATTTAAGCAACCAAGTATTGCACCGACCAATCTGCTTTGTTATCAGATAGGGAACATATTTTGAGCGAGCCCCTACTAATAATCGAAAGAATTGCACTCGATAATGAATACCTCCACTAATGCACTCCCCATTTTGATCAAAATGGTAGGTTGCGAAAATACACACCACACCCACATTATGTTATTTGCCTCAAAGGCCCTTTGGCATGTAGCTCCAAATAAGAAAATTTTGTCATGATTACTAGCAACATGCAAATGTTGTGTTCTCTTCTAATTGTAGAAATGCAAGACGTCTCGTCAGAAACAAGTGTGGAAAGAGATTTTGTAAACTGAAAGTTATGGAATTTCATTGAAGAAATCTGGAAGTTTATTTTTAATAACTTCCCAGAATATCGCATGACTTGTGATTTGCGCGTACATGTGGCTGTTCAGTGGGGTCTTTTAGTATTAAAAATTGCTATTTCTTAGTCTGAAATTTGACTTTTTGAAAAACTTCATCATTGTCGGTTGTGGAACCGACGGTGATGAGCCCTGTCATCACTGCCACTTTCATACTGCTGGTTCCAGAAACCAACAATGAAGAACTGTTCTGTGGTAGTGAATGAGACTGTATCAAGGAGCTTCACTCCATCGTCACTTTTTTTTTCTTCTGTTGACCAGAGTCAGCAAGGGAGCCTCCTGTCTCTCTCTCTCTCTGAGTCTGTAGCTTAGAAGGCTCATGGCCTAAACGAAAAAATTTAGAAGATAGGGCATATAATAAGATGAGATGATATCAAGTGTCAGGACTCAGGGCTCTACTCTTAGCTTACCGTTGGAGGTTCTCTTATAAGTCAGTGGCTACAATGCATACATGTGAAGCAAACCAAAGCTTGTTTTAGTACTTGTTCACCCCTCTTTTTTAGTAGACGATACTCCTTTCTCTCCAAAATGTATGTCATATTAGCCCTTTAAGATGTATTGTTACTGGGTATCCATATATAATGTATATTTAGGGGTCTAGAAAACCCAGTCAACTTGTACAATTTAGAAACGAGAAAGGAGTTGTTTTCTGAACTTGTATGCCCTCCAGGAGGAGGTGAACTATGCGTGAGCCCGCATGCGTGAAAAAGGCAATCGCTAAAATCAGGTGCCTGAAATTTTTATTTTTATTTCTTTCGAGCAGTGATTATTACATATATTTTATACTAAAACTGTAAATCTTGTTCGTCGTAATTCGGTTGCGAGAATATAAAACATGATAGACAAAAGCAAACCCGACATATTTAATTTGTGTTGACACAAAGACAATTAATAATCTACAATTATTTTTACATTCAAACAAGACGAGAATTTGATAATTATAATAAAAAGATAAATAACAAATCAGAAAAGTAACAATTTACTTATATTAGTTGGTTGTATAAGAATGATGTCTAAAACCATTTTAAAATTTAGGCACCTAAAATATAGAAATGATGAAAAAAGTATATAAATTGTAAAACGCTGAAAGCTATCCCGATTCATACTGCCTGTGGTTGTCTTGTAACTTTTTACAAAACGTAACATAAAGGACGGATCACTCGAGACTCGAGCGTGAGACTAGGTGTACAAGTAAGTGATCGAACGCTTGGGCGTTGGTGGTACTTTTGCACATCAGCACATACCAATATATGGTGATTCCTGCCCAGGGGCTGAGCTACAGGGTATGCCAGGTATGCCCTGACATACCCTGCAGTCCAGTAAGTACGTATACATGTATCTGTATCGTATGAAAAAACTTGCGTGAAAAAAATTTGGAACGGACGTTGCTTGCTGGTGCCGTGCTGCTTTGCAACTTGGGGCAGATGGCCTTTCCAGCCTCCAGGCCCACGCGGTGACGCTTGATGCGGTCTGCAGTCACATCCCATGTACTGTAATTACTAACATTAATGAGTCATCTCATTCCCTTATTCAGAGATATCACGGAATCGCCCGGCGACATAAAAACAATCTGAGATTGATCGACAACTCAAGAATGAGATAGGTGGTAGTCTTTTTTATGATTGTCTAGTCATGTCTATTTAGCGGGATATTAGCAAGTATTAGCTAGCTAAAAAAACAAAATAGTTAGTATGGTAAGTCTCTTGCTCACTTTGGTGTTGCTAAAATTTAGGTTATTATGAGAGAAAAATATTATTCGTTCGCTAAAAAGTAGTGTTGGAGTAGTATTAATGAATAGAGCCTTTAACACATATATCTTCAACTATCATTATATCGTTTGATTTGTTCATTTTTGTAATTTGTGCATGTTTTCAACTTAACCTTTAAATTTAAGATTTATTGTGTTAATTAGTGTATCGATACCGAATTAACATTTATATTTTACAATAATCATCGAATTACTAAATGGTTTTACCAAATCGTATACAAAATTTTTTATATGGTATACCGCATACCCTGAGCTAAAATTCTGGATTCGCCGCTGTTGCTACTGCTGGCGTAGGTGGTCGAACGCTTGGGTGAGAACGGGCGCGAAGCGGTTGACGTCGATGCGCACGTCCTGCTTGTTGAGGTAGAAGTCGGCCATCTTGTTCCATCCGCTGCGGTGGATGGAGTCCGGGTCCTTGATCGCCGGGTGCTCCGGCCCCAGCATCTCCAGCAGCGTGCTCTCCTCGGCGCTCACGACGTAGTCGAGGTACTTGAGCCCCATCTCTTTCGCCGGCACGCCGAACTCGAGCGTCGCGATCACGTCCATGTTCCCGTACGGCACCACCTGGACGAGCACGGCGCCCGGCGGCAGGAACACCGCGTTCGTCAGCCCGGCGCCGTGCACGCCCAGCAGCACGTCGAACGAGTTCACCGTCCGCGCCTGCGCGTCCACGGTCACGTCGCGCCGCAGGTCCACCGCCACCGCCTCGAACCCCGCCGCCTCCGCCGCCCGCAGCACCTCCTGCTCGTTCATGATCCGGCGGCTGTGCCCTCGGTGGACCAGCAGCAGCCTCGGGCGCCTCACCATGGTCGGCGCGTCGCGCGGGAGCGCGTAGACCTCGCGCATGAACCTGGTGAAGTCGGCCATGGTGAGGCGGCCGCCCGGCGCCCATTCCGGGACGATGGTGAGGCCGCCGTTGTGCATGTGGATCCCCGCGGTGACGTGCGGGAAGCACCGTATCACGTGTCGCGCGTCGTCGTCGTCGGCGTCGAGGTTCACGGCGTCGTACTTGGACAGCCGCTGCAGGATGGCCTTGTACGCTGCCGGCCACCACGGCTGCTTCTTCATGTTGGTGATCAGGAACTGGACCTCGCCGTCGTACTGCCGCGACGCGACGAACAGCGGCACCAGCACGTCGCCGAAGTCGTGCCAGAAGTTGCCCGTCAGCCCGCCGAGCGCGAACAGGACCGCCGGCATGTTGTAGGTCTCCGTGCACGGCGGGGCGGTGGCCTTGTCCTCCAGCTGTGTCACGGTCACCATCTTGATGTCGTCGGTCATGTTCTTGCGAGAGTATGGCCAGATCCTCCACTCACGGCGCTCCGACGAAGAGCTCGCCGGCACGAGGGTCACCGACAGGGCTGTGCTGTTGATGCGGACGTCGCCATCGACTTCGCAGGTTTCGGAGTAGAATCCCTTCGTGTTGTACACCACCTTGCCCTCCTTCTCTGCTGCACACGACAAGAAGACTTGTCAGTCTGAACAAAGGATGGAAACGATACGAGTTTTCACCTGATTCACCTGAACCTTGAACCACGACTTCAGAAGTCCGTTGCACATCTGAAGCCAAGACTGTAAAACAAGCAACAAACAAGAATTGTTCGTCAGTCAGTTTATGAAGTACAGATAGGAGATCAGCCACACTGGACACGTTGTGGTGGAAGTGCTTACATGTTTCACCAGCACCGTTAGTCGTCAGATGTTTGTCGTCCATGATCCATTGCGCTACCGTAGCGGCAACTGCATATCAGCAAGCAACAAGCAAGAGATTAACCGTTGTCCTCATCTCATGATCTGCCATTTGAGATGGCCAATGTGCAGCGTGAAAGGATTCAGTACCGTTGAGGCCACTAGTGGCAGCTTGCTGCGAGAGGACAAGATAGGTAAGCAGCACGAAGAGGACGCCGACGACGAGGCCGACGTTGAGGTTGATCAAGCTCTTCATGCTCTAGAGTAGAGGCGTCTCCTCGTAGCAGCTCAGCACTGCAACCTGCCGCCGCAGAGCTGCCAGTCGTAGTGAGCAAAAGGAAGGGCAGTGGCAGTGACAGTGCTATTGGTGGGGAACTGGGATATATTTGCAGTTTCCCGAAAAACGGAGCCAATGGGATTTGAGGGCTTCATAAATCCACACTGTTCGGTGACTTACCATTGACTTTACAAGATCTTTGGATTTGGTTTCTTTATTTAATCGGATATTAGGATACTATATATCGAGTGAATTAAATGCTTCACTACTATAGTATATATGGTTATTAAAGTTAAGGGAGCCACTAGCGCCCGAACGTCCGGCACCATCAACTCTTCCGGACGCACCTCCAGTCCCTATCATCCAAAACGTCGCTCACCTCCCCGGTCTCATACGCATTAACCGAAGCATCCCCACCTAATAATAATATAAAAAGTGACTCCACGTGCTATTTGCCCGCGTAACGAACGGGAGAGAGCATGCGCTCGCTTTTGCGTCGCCATCCCACAGAGCGCCCACTGTGTCAGCACTCAGCGCACCGCCTCCCCATGGTGCCCACTCTCTCGGCCCTCAGCTCCCCCCCTCCCCAGTCTGAGAACGATGCAAGGCGCCCCCTCCCCAGGGCGCCCACTCTGTCAGCCCTCAGCGCGCCCCCTCCCCAATCTGACAACTATGCAAGGCAGCGGAAGGTGAGGAGAAGACACTAGGTGAAAAGTGAAGCAGCAGAAGACGAGGAGACACATGAAACATTAAAATGTAACGCTTGTAACATGCCTTTGAAAATAGATGAAACATTTAAAATATACATATGAAACACTTAAAAATTGCACATGAAACACTTGAAAAATCATTACAAGACATACGCAAGATCCATCTAAAATAATTATAACATATGTGTGAAACATATGCAACATCTAGATAAACACATATACAACGTACGTCTCAAAAAACACATGAAACATTCAGAAAAAGACGTTTGCAACATACGTGTATATCCATTGCAACATATCCAACAATCTGATATACTTTTGCAATATCCATACGGATCCTTTGCAACATACCTTTGAAACAATTGAAACACTTTAAACAAACACTTGCAACATGCGCTTTCAATGCGATGTCATCTTAATGCGCGGACGAGTGGAGCTCGATTCCAGCCCAGAGCTCATTGCCACAGAGTACGTAGAGGTTGCTGATGCAAAGCCCCTCGATGGCATATACCTTAGTAGTGGATGCAACATGCGGACGGAGCGTGGCCGTGCCGGGAGGCGCGAGTCCTAGTGGGAGAGGCATGCAGCATGGGTGAGCGGAGCTAGCGGAGGCAACGTCGGTGGAGTCCATCTGCAAAGCTCGTCGGTGGCATAGACCTCAGTAGTGGCTGCAGCATGCGGATGGAGCGTGGACGCGCCGGGAGGCGTGAGTCCTGGTGGGGAAGGCACACAGCATGGGTGGGCGGAGCTAGCGGAGGCGACGTCGCCGGAGTCCATCCTACGAGCGGGGGCAATGCCGACGAGTGGCGTAGGAGGAGTCCATCTTGCGAGCGGGGTCGGCACAGGTGAGCGGCGCACGCGGAGTCCGTCCCACGAGAAGGGGCGCGCGGGGGCGAGCGGAGCCCATCCCGCGAGCGGAGGCGGCGCTGACGAGCAAAGTGCGGGCGAGCGGAGGCCCCCGTGCGAGCAGGAGGCACGCCACGCAGAGCAGATAAGGATAGACATATGAACGGATAAGGATGAGCCGAATCGTGTACAGTACGGAGTATTGCTTTAATTAAGGGGGGTGGATTCGAGGGAGCGGTTGGGTCACGTGTCCGACGACTGCTGGTGGACGGACGTCCTTACCCCAGTAGTACCGTAAAGTTAAACCCAGCGCTAGAGTAGAGGCAAAGCAACTGTTGACTCATCTAGAGATCCGAGTCCTCCACTAGAGTTTAGACTCTAGACTACCAATGCTCCAGCTGCATAAGTAGAGAACAGTTGGAGGCAATGCAACTGTAGCTTCATAAGACAGAGTCTTGGGCCTTTAGGCCACTGGCCCAGCAAGGGAGAGGGGAGGTGGGCTGGACGCCTGGGACTGGGCCGGACCGAAGAGAAGTGAGAGGCCCGAAAGGGAGAGAGGAGGCCTTTCCTTTCTCTTTTTTTTTCCATTTTGTTTCATTTTGTAAAATCATTTGAAAATAAAAAAACCGCAAGATTTTTAAACCAAAATAAAATTTCAAAATATTTTAACAACATTTTTGAGTTTTTGGAATAAAAACTTTGGAACTTATTTTTTTAAAAAAACTTTTGAATAATTTATTTATTTTATGAAAGAGCAAAAGTCCATTCATCTAAACATATTTTTCATAAACTATTTTTTCACTCAATTAAATTGATATAAAGGCTCAAATGCAACACCCTTTCAAGTTAAATTATATATTTTTTAGAAATCACATTTTGGACAATTTAAATTTCTAAAACCCTAATTAAACATTGGAAATTTTTAAAAAAACAACAAAAAACATAAATTTTATTTAGTGAAAAATATTTACAACCTAATAGAAATTTTGGGGTGCGACATAAAATGATTTGGTAAACTAAGACTTGTTTTCGACGAGAATGAGTTGGGTATTTCATGTGGTGTGGATTACCTTGGTAGGATCACCTAGTTAGTGAGGTTCCTGTTGGAAGATACTCGCTTCGGTCATATAAGGACCGGTTATATTTTCCATCTTGCCTAGCTAGAAATTCATATAGTCACATATCTACATGGGCAAACTTGATCTCACATCATGTTAGATAGAAGTATAATTTCTACTAGGATACCAATGAGGTTGGGTGATCTTTCGTGGTTTAAGTGGTTGGCATGGATGCTATGTGATCTTCCATGTAAAATTCTTGTTGGTCATGTTCGAGCCCCTTTCTTATTATTCACTAGATGACGTGGTATCATCTAGATTTTTGAATTAGATGTTGTGTGATCATCCAAAGTTTTGTGTGTTTCCAATCCTTAAGAAGTCGTGACAGAATTATACTAAAATCAAAGGTTACATATATTCAGGTATGAGATCTAGTTAGATATGTCTAAGCTATGACAATGGTGTCAAACTGTGTTTATCATGTGAGAAAATGTGTACAACCTCTACAGAGTGTATCAAATCTATTCGAATAGCCACGTCCTTGGAACGAGCAATCGCTGTATGAGGTCTCAAATGGTTATATGTTTTTATGTAAATAAATTGTGATAACCTGGTAAGTTAGAATCTACTAATATGGTAAGTTGCAACCTATAAACTCCGAAACTAGTGAGAAGGGTCTCTCTCAGAGCCTAAACTTCCATTTTACTTATAACTCTATTCTAACATATACCACTCCACCACCATAGACCACCTCCACATATAGCCTCCACCATCCACACCACTTTACCCTAAAGTTAGGTCTTACTAAGTATTTTATGTAGTCAATCCCATCCATTCTATGTTTTTAGTAGAGAAGCTACATGAGCACATACGAGGGTGGAGCTACCAAAGCTACACAAGGATGGAACCACAGAAGTACACCTGGGCAGAGTTGTAGGACTACGCAAAGAAGCTACGTTATGGGATTAAGATATATGAATGAACTCAAGGATAAGATTTACATCCGCACTCCAAGATTCCTATAGGAATGGAATCACACGACGACATAGGAACGTTGTGTTAAAACTCTTATATATATTAAGGCCTATATGGGCTAGCTTTGTAAACATAAACTTTGTAATGTGTTTTTCCCCTAGCAATAAAAGTATGGTTTATTATATCAATTTTGTTTGAATTGTGCATATTAGCTACTAATCTAGGGACTTATAAATAGTGCACAAAGGACCCCAAATAAGAGCCCGGCCGACGCATGATGTGGTGTAGGTTGAAACGTGACGGAAAAACGCTAAAAACTTTGACTTTTGAAAGAGTAAAAAGGGTCGAATGTTATGGTGACCTGTCACCTTTGAGCTGCCCCATGAACCATTACTTTTGAGTGAAAAAGGTGACAGATTTTGTTAAAAATTGTCACTGCTATTGCTAGTGATGAATGTAGTTACCATCCATCACTTTTCACTTATCATTAATGACGAGCCTTTATCAAAGATCAAGTGTGGACATGATACAAGTGACCCATCACTTTTCACGTGCGATGAGAATTGCATTAATTAGTACCACTTTTATGTAGTGTGTGCTTCGTATATCCTACAATTATCCATTTAGATATGTTTCTATCCCAATACAACTATACAAGAACATACTTGTAACAGTTGGGTTATTATACTACCAATACCATACTAGGATACTATTATTGTATTGTTCGAGCAAAAGAGCTCCGTTGTACAAGCTGGCAACTGGTGGTTGACTGGCCGTTGCATGTGTGGTTGCATGGATACTCGCAGCCAACTTGTCTTACCACCTGGCTTGGGCTCCTACCAAAGTACCAATCCCCGATCATCTCCTTCAGTGTCTGCTCCAAGAAAATCAAGCGTGTTATTGTATCAACCCTAGTAAGGTGATGCAAATGTATCCATTTCATTTCACATGTGTTGGAAGTGAATTATATTAGAATTAAACTAATTAAGTTCCATTCCAAATCACTTTAGGCCTTGTTTGGATGCACATGTATCACCCTTAAATCACATGTATTGGAGTGTATTTGAACTAATATCCATTTCAATTCATGTGGTTTGAGGTAGATACATGTGCATCCAAACAAGGTCTTAGCATATATGAATTGGAGTTAATACACATGCATGCAAACAAGACCTAAGAGTATTTTTAGATCCACTAATAACAAATTATTAATATAGAGTTATTTGATCCTTCTACTAATAATATGTCACTAATATATAGTTTCCTCAAAAAAATATGTTACTAATGGGTAGTTGTTGGCCTTAGCATGCAACTCCCTAGATACTAGTTAGTTGGTGGTCTATTAACATGTCTGTTAGATACTATTTTAGATACTATTTTAGATACTAATAATACACTAACAACAAGGCAACAATACCTAACGAGATGCCCACTGATCGATATTCACTTTCATTTGTTCCACCTCACCTTGTTTCCGATCCTCGGGGCGACCGGTGAGTTCCATCCTGAGTTATCGAAGATAGTCTGACAATGGGTGAAGCATGAATCGATGAACCAACTGCTGTTGGTGTTGTCGTCAGCAGCCTCGAGGTCATCAACCATTTCCTTCCTAAATGCTGCATGCAACGGACAAGGATCGAGAGTGATGTATTTGGTGCTGCTTCCATAAGAAAACCCTACGTACTACTACTGTACGGGTATTGACAAAAGGCAGTGCCAACCATTGAGCACTTGTATATGTGAGGAATTGCATTTGTGAATGTCATCTCTGCAGCTGCGCCATGACTCATCGGGGGAGGATCCATCTGGCGCAACAACAAACCGTACCTGCATTGTACGCCACATCGATGAAATAAAACCAAATTCAAGCATGCACGGATAACAGTCAGTGCTGATCTCTTCCATCCAATTCTATAGCTTTGAGTGAGGTAGGGAAATATGATAAAATAGAAATAGAAATAGAAATAGAAATAGAAATAGAAATAGAAATAGAAACAGAAACAGAGTCACTATACCTGCCAAGAGTCGTAAGCAGAGTTTACGATCAATGTGGGCGTGCTGAGGCTCTTAATAAGCTCCGCAGGAAAGAAACACTGCAAGGCATGAAAGCAACACTACTGTCACATCTACAGTATTAATGAATTAGAGAAATTTTACGGTGATTGGAAATAATAAGAGCCCTTCATTTGACTAGATCGAATGGTACAAAATTAGGAGGAACCAACTTAGAGGAACTTAAGTTGTGGGTCGGAACTAAAAATTTGATGGCCCAAGAACTAGATCTAAATTAAAGATTCAGGATAGAACTGTACTTTCACAGCCTTAATTGCCCAAAGGTAGCGACCACCGATTCAAGATGAAGCCGATTCTATTCAGGCGGCGCGCGCGGCGGCCGCCACCAAATCGACGACACCGCAGTATAGATAATGCGATCACCAATTGTTTAACGCAACTGGTTCATTGTGGATGAGGATGAAAATCTTGTTGTCGTTGATTTCTTGGGCGAGCATCTAGACCTTGCAAGAAATTAATGGTAGATTCCTTAATTGGACGAGCGCCGCTGCGCCGGCAAGTCACTGCAAAATACTCTCCTTCATCAAGTAGCCGGGGCCCGGAGGTAGCACCTCCACCTCGGCTAGCAGTGAGCCCCCAAATAGGTAGTTGCTAGCACCAGCAATAATCCTTGCAGAGCCCTCCAGATGGTTGCTGGGTGCTGCCGTCGAGGTTCTTCAATCAGGCGGCCTGTGGCCGGCGGTGCGTGCGTTAGTTCAGGTGACAGTCGATAGAAGATGCAGATCGAAGTTTATGTCCTATGTAAAATACCTAAACTATCCTTAATTAATTAATTTTACATCAGACGATTGGAAAAATTATATTGGGAGGAACCGATGGTTCCTTCCAAGCATGGTAACAAATCTCAATGAATTAAGGGTTTCTTTTGAACCCAAGAATTAAACAGAAATTTCCCGTGAAAGAAACACAAGAATATATTCTAACGAATAGGAGGTCTAATAGTACAGTATGATGTATATACATATAATACCTGTGTCGGATCCTTGTTTGCGAGGAGGCAGTCCTTGGGCAAAACTTTAGCAACATTCTTGTGGAAGACAATAAAGGAATAACCGGAAGACCAATAAGTTAGCTGATAGATTTCTTTCCTTCCTGAGTAACATGCATGAATGAACTCAACAACGACAGACGCTCACCTGAAGATGAACAACTCCATTGTATACAGACCGCATGGAGCGCTGCCCTGACAAATCCTTTCTGCGCGCACGCAGTGGCAAGGCAAGGCAGGAGTTGAATTCTTCTCAATTACAGTTGGTTACAGAGTGGATTTGTTTGTATGATATATCGATGTGGAACTTACGCGTCAACAAAGAATCCGGCATCGGGGAGGCATTTCACGGAAACCTCAGGAGGAAACCGTGCGCGAAAATCGTTGCAATGCAGCAGCGTAGCTAGACCACCAGCAGAACAGCCTGTGAGCAAGGCCTGGAATTAACCAAGGCGATGCATGCATACATGGAGCCTGCTTTAATTAGCTTATTGATGATGAGTTCATCAAACATCTTAGTAATTTTTAAGCAAGTAAATGAAGGAACTGCTGGCCTGTTTGGAGTGGGCGAGGCCCTTTTGCATGAGCTCGTCGAGGACCGCCTCCCAGATGCGCAGGCCTCTGAAGAACAGCGTGCCGTTTCCATGCTCAGTCTCGTGCTGGGAATCCCCCGAAAATGATGCCCCATCGCAGTACCTAACAAACACTCTGTTCCAGCTGTAGAAATCTGGCAATCACGTATACACGTACGTACGTATATGTATATGTAGAGATACTTTAGTGAGTGGAACCATCGACCAGACAAACAAGAGAAAAAGCTATACAGAAGATATATAAGAGTAGAAGAAGCAGACGACACATGTGTTGAATCTCTTGATGACATGTGTTGTAATCCGAGTAAGTACAGGAGAAACTAACCATAATAAGAGCTGTACTACAGTACATACACAGAAGATACAGTACGTACCAGGATTCTGTGCCGGGTCGTTGCTGAGAATCCCAGTGAAGTTCATCAGTTTCTCCATGTAGAGGGACGAGCCAAGGTAGGTCTTGCTGCGGTCGGAGCAGCCGCGAAGGGTGTCGCACCAGCCTCCCCCCATGAGATGGATGAGCCAGCTGCTTGACCCAGTGGCGCCGGTGCCCGTCTGCAGGTGGTACCCCGGAGGGCTTCCGTCCAGGCACACGGCGCCCTTGTCGCGAGCGGCGGTCAGCAGCGTGAGCTCCACGGGGTTGGACATGGAATTGGTTGGCGATCGGTGTCGTCTGCTCGTAGTCGTACCGCAGCAGGTGGTGGTGGTGCCGCCAAAGCTGGCTATCATCAGGAAGGGAAGAAGCAGGAACACCACCGTCGCCGAAACGGCGAGCGCTGCTGAACCGCTTGTTCGTCTTTGCTGGCGCTGCGGCGCCGGCGCCGGTGGCGGCAGAGGGAGGAGCGGCGACCGGAGCTCGGTGGTGGGCGCCATCATCGCTAGCTAGCTGGATTGTTGTCCTGTCCACGCTCTCTCTCTCTCTCTCTCTCTCTCTCTCTCTCTCTCTCTCTCTGCTAGAATACAAGCACTAGTGCACTTTATGGTGTGGGACTGGACTCTGGAGTAGAAGCGAAGAAGCAGACGATCGAGATGATGAGGTAATATATATCACCTACCATGTGTAGTGAGTGTGGCGTGTGATGGATGCGACGCGAATGGGGATGGGGCACTTGATCGAGATCGAGACGGCCGGCCGGTTTGGATATCGGAGTATTGATTGATCATTTACTGCTTATTATTACGTATTTCTTTCTTGCTTCATTACTACGTCCTTCCTTCCCTGGACAAATATACAAACAGACGTCTGTCGTCACTTGCTCAATCAAGGCTCTCGATCGCTAGCTAATAAGTTAGCCGTTAGCGGGCCGGTGGTGTCTGTTTCTTCGTTTCCTTTCGCGTCTTCTTCCATTAATTCATTGCTCTTCCATTGTCAGCATTCATCGACAACAAGCAAGGGCCGGCTATATATATGTCGTAAGTTGCAACTTATTATCACTACTACGAGAAGAACATGGACATGTTACATGTATACATATTCCTAAGTAGCTACGCTCCTGTAGTAGAGGTTGTTCATAAGTATCTTTATATTCACTCTTAGGGGCTGTTTGGATACAACCCTGGTTAAAATTGTCTGAACTGGATCCCTGCCTGTACATTGCCTGGAGTTCGTTTGGTTGGGGCCCTGAGACTTTTTTGACTGGTGCGAATGCCTGGACAGGTTGCCCGGTGCCAGTCGTAAGAAATCGGCCGCCTGGTGCTTCCCTGACTTACCTGCTTATAATCAGCACGAATCACTATTGCCTGGCTGATGTCTAGGGCTGCAACCAAACGCTCTAACTAATTCCTTGCATGCCTGGTCAGGCATCTTTGCAGTTGGTGACAGGCAGTTCACAGGCAGGTGAAATGACCAGGAAACTAGCCCAGGGTTGCATCCAAACAGCCCCTTAAAATGAGGGGGCAAATCTAGGTGATAATATGGTCAGTGCCGGCTCTACAATTTTAAGTGCACTTGAGCAAGCAAGAGGACAAGGGTCATTAAACTATTTTTTAATACAATGATTAAAGTATAAAAACAATCATAATATATATATTATTTATTAAATCGTTTTAAAATTACATGGCACTCTGACACACCACACCTACTCGCCCTTAGAGCTAGCCCAGCTATCCCTCCACGACGAGGAACGAGATCCTCTAACTTCACCCGGATTGACTACGTCGCGCAGTCAGCACATCTCTGTCGTCAGCTCAGGATCCGACAATAGCTCCGGCAGATTGACATGGGCTACACGATAGCAAAGCACATCGTAGCCCAAACAGGTCCGTACCGATGCCGAGAGCTCCCGTGGATGAAAATTGCCGCCACCGTCTTTGCCGATGCGGTGCGCCATGCCATCCCGTCGTTGTCGGACGATAGCACCGCGCCGCGCCATCCCTGTGAAGCGCCGCTCCGTCGCCGTCCTCGCCGAGCGTTGTGCCATAACAGTCCATGTTTCATGTTTCAGGAGGCAACAAAGTTACAAAAAGACATTCAGATTGCAGCAACTAAAATATATCTGACCGCATGAGGAAGAAACAGCATGGGTTACAGGTCTCTCTTTTCTTCCATCTCACATATCCTCGTCCTACTTTGATGAACGCAAGTTGATAATTCTTTAATCAATTCCAACACGAGCTGGCGTAGGAGAGGATGGCAGCCAAACCTCCTAACACTAGTACAAAAACGGTTTCGGCTGGCGCCCCAAAAAGATAGCACATATGGTTTTAGTTATCGTGCACTGTGGCAGTACGACACCAACCGACGCCCCCTGCTTGAGCTTGCACAGACTGCACATCAAAGGTAAGATCTAGGGTCTGTTTGATCAATTTTGGATATTTCAATGAATGCTAATGCCTAGGTCCTAACTATTGTACTACCAATGCTTACGAAACTATATTTTTACTGGTGAGCGTCTAGGAAATGAATCGTATTGTATTCTTCTATTTCAATTTATCATTTTATCTTGTCTTTTTGAGTAACTATGATATATTTTTTTAAAAAGTTTTGTATAGAATTGAGGATGGCGACTAAGACGCTATTTGGTTCCTCGCCTCCATTGGCCACGCCACAGGTATGTCCGCCATAACAACTTTGTCTCCTGCTTGGTTGGTGAGTGAGATGAGGTAGCCACATGTACGCAAGTGTTAAAAGCTTCAAAATTCTCGCTATGGTCGGTGCCGAATTTGGACGCCACAATCTGTGGCCGCTCCTCCTGCGCTGTGGTAAATGAAGGCTGGCGTCCAAACAGCTTCTAAGATGGTGTGGAATTGTTAAGAAATATATCATCTTTTAATTATCGAATACTCTTTATTTGGTAATTTCTATCCACAATGTTCTACACATTGCTTTAGCACTTCGAATTGATATCATCATTTATGTTCCTTATTGTATCTATTATATCTATCAGTGTATGGGTAGTGAGATTTCTAGCCTTCTATTATTTAGCCCCCCCCCACCCCACCCCACCACACACACACACACACACACTGCGTGTCTGGATCCGCCACTGGCTGGAGGAGCCACAAAACGTGTCTCTTCCGGAATTTTCATTTCATGAGGAGTGAGAAAAACGACTCTTGTGTACAGTGTTGCTATACAATTGTTGTTGCAGGAGGAGCCGGATCCACAAGAAGCTATGCCAAACAGATTCTTAGTGATATATATTCTTTTGAACTTTTATATGTCATCAGATTAACTTATCAGTTATACAGATACATGATACAAACACACAACAAACACAAACAAGCACCGCGTGCTCATAATACAATAATAACATGCAAAGGTTCCCAATAATTACCCAAAATTACACCACACCAAGACGAATGGATTGTGTGTATTCATGGTACAATTTATGAATTGTTCACAGTTATTCAGACGCAAATAGAGAATGGTTTGTCCAGAAACACAGCGGGTGCAGCATGCCAAATACGAATATAACTTAAGCAATAAGGACTGATATGGAGCTTGCATGTTCTTTGTAGCAGTGGGATCTGCAAAGCAAGAGGATCCACTTAGACTTTTGGTAGCTTGGTAAAACATGGTGCATCACATCTTCACATTAAAGTAAGCTAATAGTAATGAGGCCTCAATACTAATGGGTACCATTGTAAAAAAATTGTAACCAGTAGATATTATTAAAACATAATGAATAATTCTATTACCGTACCTTTCTTGGAACTTGGGGCTGAGGGAAAGCTGATCCCGTAATGCAGTTGCAAGGGAACAGATAGGCGTTACATGTTCACCGATCCCAACACCACAGTAAAACAGCTCAAAGTTCTCGAGTTTTCTAGAAGTCTTAGCCACTTCTTCTAGTTGCTCGTACACTCCACATTTCAAGAGTATCTCTATGTAATTGGCATTGTTTCTCACCATCCAAGTCATCAGTTCAATTGTAGATTTCCGTATCCCTGGATATGCGCTAATTGGTGACTTGTACACTTCTAACACCTTCTTCAGCTTCTGGACTAGTGCACCCACAGTAATATTAGGTTTCTCAAGCATTTTGATGACATCGCTTGCATTCATGGAGGTGCAAATCTTCACTGCAAGGCTGATAAAGCTTTCTAGCAGTTTACCTTCTTTGATCCTCAGTTCATTATTTGTCTACAAAGTTAAAGTATGTTTGAAACATAAATATTTAAAACAAAAATGGTAAGAGGCGGAATTAGGGAAACTATATTAAGAAGTAGAAAAGCACCAAAAGAAAGGATAATTTTCTTACATGGGCCAAATTTTCACTCGTAGATTCTGCAGTTTCCAACCCCATTACTTGTATGATCGATGTCAACACCTGAACCATTTTTGTCTCAAAATGATTAGGTTGGCAAATTACTTCCTTTTTTGTTTTGATGGAACAGATAAGACAAGCCTTACTGATTGCAATATTTTTTTAAAAAAAGAACAGAATGTGTAAAAACTAATACAAGTAAAAGGAAATGGAAAGAAAACACAGCTTCAGGAGGCAAAAGAAAAGAAAAAAAATTGCTCTAGGGCTACAAGATTGAATTTATCCATGCTTTCCTCTTTTGTAAGCCCATGCCTTGTAGTGTGCAACTGCCAGAATTGCTGTAGTTTTTACAGTGTTTCTGAAAGATTGTGATCTATGTGTTTAAGAGAGTAAGACTCAAATCTCTTACAATGGGTGTTGGCTCGATCACATCCCAGAAAGTCCTACCTAGTCTAGATCCGATAATTCATAACAAGACTATGGATCCTAGATGGCTACAACTCCAAATACAATAATGCATTATCCAACAGTCTCTATGCCAGCAAAGATCAATTATGGACTCTTTATCATTTAGCTAATGCAAACAGAGCTTGTGAATAAGTTGTGCATTAAGAAGTATGAATAGAAGAGAGTTAACCTCTGGTAGTGTCTTGTCGATTATATCCATATGGCCCTTAAAGCACTTTGTCCCTGTGTAGCCTCTCAAATTCTGGATGAGTCTGGCAACCATGCTTCTTATATTCTTACTGTCTTCATTAGACACTATCTTCTTGATTGTTTCCAACATTTTTGTGCCTAGGTTATATTGTTCTAAGCTGAGCTCCGTGTTTCTCTTTTTTTCTCCATATTCAGCAGAGAGCATATTCACTGTCGCCTGCATCTCTGTCAGGTCAAGTTCTTCTAGGATGGCCTCAATGTTTTCCTGGCAGCCAGTAGACCCAGTAGTGAGCATAACTAGTGCTTGAGCAGCTGCTTCAGCACTGTTTACTCGTGTTGCTGAAAGTAAATCTTTCAGATCAAGTCTTTGTATGATGCGATTCATCCATGGCTTATCCAGATATTCCAGATCAAGTTCTTCTATGATGACCAACATTGGTGGCAGAGATGACGGATTTTCCAGAATATGGTTTCTTAATAACTGAATTTTGTGCAGCTGTTCACTGCTGGCGTACTCTAGAAGCAATAATTTGGCAGCCACTTTACTTGTCATGTTTACATGTTGAGTCTTTGAAAGTAGACAATTCTTAAGCATCCTGATGATCATAGGTGACCTCCCGACCTCTGTCCTTGGCTTTTCATCCATGGCTAAGCATGATATGACTCTTGTTGCTTCAACATGTGCAGATATAATCCTGGTGGTGCTGTGGAAGTGGAAGTGGAAGTGGGCACTCTCTATGGTTTTGTGCCTAAGCTCTTTGCCAGCTTCACCAGGTGCGGCAACCAACTTTCCCAAAACATTAAGTGACATCCCAGCTATAATTTCTTCATCGATCCTTTGTTGGAAAGATGTAGGGATCTCTTCTTCTCTTAGGAGCAGAGGAAGAACCTCATTTTCCATCCAAGTTTCAGAGTTCCTGCCACTGCCACCCATGGTAGCATGAGCATGACCACGACCACACAGGTTGGTGAGTCCTATGATCTTGGATAGCAGATCATCACAGTCTTTGGCTTGCCTACAGTTTTCTGGGTTGTCTGTCAGCTTGTCTAGAATTCTGAGACCAAACCAAAGCAGGTCCATGTCTCTCCTTGTGTCCTTGTTTTCTGCGCTGATGAGTAAAGAGGATATGAGATACTGGATTCTGGAGAAGCTCTCTACCGGGAGAAGAGGAGCAAGCTGCAGAAGTAATCTTGCGGCGTGGCCTCTGATATCTTCCTCCTCGTCGATGTTGATGGTACGGCCGAGCATACTGAGCAACGCCTCAGGATTGAGGGAAGCTTGAAGCCTTGCAAGGATCTGCTGTTCTCTCCTTGTCTTGTCACCTGCAGTGATTGATCTGAATATGTAGTCGATGGTGCGAATACCGAGTAGCTGGTCGTCGATGGAACTGGATAACGCCAGATTCTTGGCAAATGTCACCAAGTCCATGTTCAAGGTGGGGCGCACATTGCCCATGATGAACTCCATGTAATTGTCATTCTTGTAGCGGTAGACAATGTCACGACCTGAAGAGGTAAACAGCATATACTCCCTTCGGAGTTTTAGAAGTCTCCATCTGATGAGTGGGTTCTGCATGATGGTGAAGATGGTGCCCTGGGCAAGAACTAACCCGTAGAAGATGTTCAAGGATCGCTTGATGTTTCGGTATTCGTTTTGCTTCATGTATTGGGTGTCGACGTAGTCTTGCTTGATTAGACGCTTGAAGGACAGGGCCATGCATGTGCTGACCGCCCCGAACTGCGTCAACCGCAAGCCCAGCAGCAAAACTCTCCCGAAACAGGTGCGGAATTCGTTCATGTCACAAAACCCAAGAGAATTGTCTTCTTTCCGCCGCCTGGCTGCTCTTTTGTGGTTTCCAGTACTTTGCTGTGGTGCTTCTGTTCGTCTCCTCCAACTAACCCCGTGTTCCGCTTTCAAATCTTTCTTGTCATTATTCAGTGCCTCCGGTACACGCACAAAAAATTGATGCGCGGGGTCCTCGTACCCACCGAAAATCCTGTCGATGCATGATCGAGTACGTTGCGAGTTAATAATAGGTATTCTATCGCCGGTTATGGTATAATATAACTATATGAGAGATATTATTTGCTACTCCCAGGTGCAGTTACTCCCATGTTTGTATATGGCCCGGCCAAGCATACCTAGTCGAAGTATATGATCATATGGGCAGTATGTGTGTCAAGTATGCAAAATACATATGAAATATATGGTTACACTTATTTTATATATTATTATAATAATGATATTTAAATAATATATTAAAAAAATGTGAGCTCTTTTGAAAAAAAGAATTTTTTTAGGGACTCAGTAGGGGAACCCCCACTTATTTTTCTTTTTATTGATGAAAGAAAGGACAAACAAAATTACATAAGAAAAATACACAAGCAGTACATTTAGAAGGGAGCTTGCAAAGCTCAAAAAGAGAAAAGGAGAGAAATTAAGCGATATTCTTCAACCACTGTTTACAAATGCCTGCACGGCTTGGCTTGGCTTTGATGCAAACCAAACCAAATTCCTCTTAAAAAAAGATTCATATAATAAGATTTCAAATATCTTAAAATGAGTATATAGACATACTTAAAATAATAAATAAGTATGTATTGAAGATGGGAGTAACTACTCTGGGGAGTAGAAAGGATGCATCCATACACCATGGTTTAAAATAACGAGCTATATCAAATAGCGACAACTTTTTTCGCCATCTATAAAAGCTATAGGACAGCTATAGCAGAGCTATGATATATAGTGTTTATTAAAAATCATGAAAAATACAATTAGCTGACATAAAAAAACAAGACAATTGTGAAATTTGACGAACACAAAAACGTTTCTTAGATTTCAAGAGTCTTGTGAGACATTACTTAATAATCCTTTTGTCCCTAAAACAATCAATTCATATAATTCGTGTCAGTCAATTTTTTTTAACTTTGACTATCAGAAAGCATCTAGGCCATAATAGTTTTAATGATTAACGATAATGTAAAATTATTATGACTAACGTGTGTTTTGTTGGTTGCTCTGTTTTATTATCGTTTCTGTTTTCAAAGGAAGCCGAACAAACTTAGAATGATCTAGGACTAAGTATCATTGGAGTTGAGAGACACTTAGAGTAGATTGCTTTTACCTTTGACCATACTGTTAAGGGGGGTTTGAATGAGTAGCTTGACTTATGTGAGTCTAATGTGTTAGGTGTAGGTCACACTTGTCAAACATTGCCCTAAGTGACCCTAGGTTGGCCCTAAGATCAGTTGGAACAAATTCCGTTTTCAACGAAATTTGATTCAGAGTTGTTTGAGAGGTTTTATGTGCACCGGACGTTGCTGCACCTGACACTAGACATGTCCGGTCAGTGTAAGGTGGCTAGGTCAAGCCACCGGACGCACCCCTCGAGTCACCGGACATGACGGTGAACTCAGTTCACACTCGGGAAAGCACCGGACCCTACACCGAACACGCCTGTGCATGGCGTCCAGTCGTTCTAGTAAGGGTCCAGAGATGGAAAATTGCGACTGGACGCATTCGATCATTGCTGATCAGACGCTGGGCGTGTCCGATCCATTCACAGTGAGTTTCCAGAGAGGTTCTAGAGTCACCGGACACGTTTGGTTAGTATGCACCAGAGCGTCGGTGCTCAGCGCATTTGAACAGGAACTAGCCATTGGGCTAGGCACCGGACGCGGTCGGTCGCCACTTATCGTGCAGAGTTTGTTTTCAACAAGTATGTTGGAGGTGGGGGTATTTATAACTATCCCATTGCTTCTCTACCTTACCTTTTCTCATTCCATTAGCTGAGAGACATTTGGAGAGTGTGTGAGAGAGCAAGGGCCCTAGTGAGGAAGTGAGATTTGCTAATCCTAGCTTTGATCCCTCCTTAGTGATTAGAGAGCAACAAGTGTGCATCCACTCAACTCATTAGGCTTGTGTGATTTAAGTGAGAGTTCTTTGTTACTCTTGGTGATTGACAGCACCTAAATGGTTTAGTGGTGGTTGGAAGCTTGGTGATCATCCGGAGGTGATTGTGGATGGCCCAACTTCACTTATGATCGATTATAGGCGATTCACCGAGCCGGAGAGACGAAGAATCAGTCCGGAGAGAGAACTTAGTCCTTATGTGGCCCAAGGGGGAGCAATACCCTTGCACGAGTGCTCCAATAAGGACTAGAGGGGAGTGTCGACTCCTCGATACCTCAGGAAAACGTCGCCATGTCAACTTTGCTTCTCCTTCTCTGAAAGCCCTTATTTGGTTTTGGCTAATTGATGAAACCTATTGGACTAACCCTATGCCTAAGTGTGCAAATAAACTTGAATATGCAAGGCATTAATCCATTGAAAGATTTGAACGATGATATTCGATGATTATAGCACCCTTAAACTTCATTCAATGGAAACGACTCGACTCTAGTGGTTCAATAGATTTTATCTTAACTTGAGTTATAGGAAATGCCCACTATCAAGAGGGATGCAAAGTAGACTAGCTAGATGTGGATAAGAGTGCTCATGTCAATAGTCTATATGCTCTTGAGAGACATCTTGCACTCACGGGCACTTAGAAGATTTATTGTCTGGTAGGGTCTACCGGTAGTAACGATGGCTTTCACCAGTAGTACCGGTAGGCTTAGCTATATGCTAAGTTTTGTGCAAAAAATGTACTATCGATAGTATCGGTGGGCACCAGTAGTACCGGTAGGTCATTTTCACGCCGAGATCTAGCTTGCGAGTTTTGAACTAGCGGTAGTACCGGTTACCTTTATTGGTAATACCGATGTGGACCGGTAGTACCGGTTTTTATACCCAAGTTAGCGAGCCTGTAGGACAGCTCCAACGGTCGGAAATCATGGAATGGTAGTACTAGTGGTGTCCGCCAGTAGTATTGGTAGTTCATGTGGAGCTACGAGTATAAATAGCCCATCCCTTCACTTGGGGGCGTTAGGAACCTCATTTTCTTCATCTCCCCACCCGAGAAAGGGCTCCCAAGCATTGACTCACTCCCTCCCTCTCCCTCTTTGTTCCAAGACTTCAATCCTTGCGAGATTCGAGCTAGAGAAGTGAGATTAGAGAGCGGAGAGCATCGATCTATGACTTGAGCACTTGGATTCCTCATCTTGCCGGTTTGATTTGCATTTGTTACTCTCGGGTTCTTGGAACCCTAGCCGACTAGGCGTTCTTCGTGGTTGCCTGAGTTGATTCATTTGTGAGGGCACCCGAAGTGTTTGTATCACCCATTTGATTCTTAATGAAATTCTTGAGCACTCTTTGTGGGGGCTTGAGAGAGGAATTTAGGTGAAATAGACTCTGACATTTGTGGTCACCACAACAACGAGTAGTAGGAACTCCTTTGTGGAGAAGGCCCGATCTATGAATTGGTAAGGACTCAAGCCAAGGGAAGCTCAACATCAACATCTACAACATCCAGGAGTGTTGGGTAAACATCAGATCTGAAATCTAACTAGACTTGTGGGTAGGTGGCTTGCAACATCTTCTCTAGAGTTAGCGCAAAATTGCCTTATTGCCATTTAGTTTACTAATATTTGGTTAAGTGTTTTGTAGATTTTTTTATAATATTCACCCACCCTCTAGCCATTTAGGACCTTACATTCTTTTGCAATTACTTTCAAACATTACTATTCTCGCATTTACTTTCATCATGACTTGTCTTGCTTGATTAGAATTGCTTCAAGGGTATTTTCTCTTGTGTCTCTAGTTTTGTTACATTCTCTAGACTTGTTTCACACTAGTAGGCACTATGGGGGTGATTGGCTTTTAGTTTAAGTTTTATTTCTTGCCTAGAGTTTTAGAGAAGCCCAATTCACCCCCCTCTTGGGCATCTTGATCATTTCATTAACTTTATAGAAAAATATAACAACATCTATAACTTAAAATGAGCACTATGTGAAAATATGTTCTATGATAAATCTAATGATACTAATTTGATCATAAATTTTAATATTTTGTGTAAAAAATTGGTCAAAGTTCAAAATTTTGACTTAGGACCATTCTAGAAATCTAATCTTTCAAGGACAGAGGGAGTATGATATTATAATTTATTCATAAAACTTAAGTGTTCAATAGTCCAAAAGACCAATTTAGCATCAAAAGAATGTAGATCATAGCTAAATTGGTGTTTTTAGCTAAAATTGAAATATAGGCGCTATTTTAAAGCTAAAGTTAAGCAATTTAGGAACGCACAGCCACGATTTAGTGGTCATAGCTTATATAGCGGCAAAAAGGACAATTGCTTAGTATGAGCTTTCTCTAGCCCACTATTTAAAACCATGTCATAGCCACACACACAACTATAAAAAAAGGGTCCATTTGGTAGAGCTCCCGCTCCAGCCAAAACAACTTCTCAGTTATGGCTTTACCTGTGAAGCTGATTCACTTTGATCCTTTATAAAAAAGTAATTCAAAATTTGATGATAGGTGGTCTTTTCTTCTCAATGAAACCATTGATGGTTTTTTTTGAGTGAAAATGGAGGAATTTCTCCTACTTGCTTTTAGTAACAAATAAACAAAAAGTCTAAGAGGTTTTTGAAAGACAAAGAAGGAAACAAAGAAAATAAACAAATAACTTAAAGGAATCTAGCCATTGACTTTTGTTTCAGTTAAAGATGGCAACGGAGTGGGTTTAGACTAAAAACCCGCGGGTTTTAGACCCGGCGGGGATGGGAAGGGGACAGGCTCCACGGGTCTCATGTTCGGGTCTCCGATTTGGGATGGGTTCGGGGCCGTTGTCGCTATCGTGTGGATGGTCGCCTCATATCGGGGCACGACACAGCCTAGATTGAGATGAGATGAGATTGCCCCGTTGTTGCCTTCCTAGCACCCGCATGATCCGGCGGTGTGCTCCAGCGACGATACTAAGATTTTTGTATTAAGGAAAAGAGTTTAAACATACACACACCATGCTTCTATCAAGCGCTGAAGAAGATCAACCTAAAACGGACGTAGATGAACAATCCTACAAAGAGACCTCTAAATTCGGAGGGTTAAGACTTAAGATGGCAGCGCTTGGTTGGTGCTAGCAGGCAAAGGGAGAGGAATGGTTTCGGCCCAAGGGGAGAGTGTCGAAACCATTAGTAACTCTAAAGAGGACTCAAATCGTTTTCAACCTCTAAAGTTCTTTACTCTCTTTAAAATCTACAAGCAAGCATATTTGTACATTGCTACGAGGCATATATTTTAAGTATAAATAAACATGCACGCGTGCAACAATGAGACATATTTTATGACACGTTTGTGATTTAGGAGATTTATTTAATATATTACAACGTGCAGTCTTATAATGAGATTTTTTTTTGAGAATTTATAATGAGATTTTATTTGGCTAATGTACGCAAACTACCCTAACTCGTATAAACAAAAAAAACCCTTCGGGATTTATCCCATGACCGAATCATGTGATCTAACACTACTATAAAAATCATTTTTGCTGCCACGCTATTTTTTTTCACAGACGGTTCACAATTTCATGACGCCAATATAAAAAATAGGGTGGGCCCAGCAAGAGAACCGCATGTGTAAAACCATTTACACAGGCGGCTGACATTATGAACCGTCTGTGTAAATACCTGTAGAGTTATTTTTTTTTATTTTTGTAAACGACCTCTGATGGAAAAACTTTGTACATGAAAGTTGTAGATCTCGAAAAGTTATGAAACTTTGTAGTTCACAACTTTTTCATTTGAATTCATTTAGTGGCTCAAACAATCAATTTACACTCGGTTTAGTATAGAATACGAAGAAGTACTAACAAATCTAGACACAAGTGAGTCATGGGTGGAGTGGTAGAGGAGGTATCGCGCGAAGGGTGAGGTCTCATGTTCGAATCCCCGGCAGAGCGCGTTCGCGAATTTTACGCGAAAAAATGCGCGACTTGCGACTTCGTCTCCGTCGGGCGGGCGGGCGGATTAATACTGTGCTTGTCCCAGGATTTAATTCTTTTTTTTTGATTTTAAAAACGCGATTTTATTCTGCGGATTAATACAGGCGGTTTACAGCCCGCCGCCTGTACTGTGGGCCGATTAGTACTGACCCCAGTACAGGCGGTGGGCTTGACCGCTTGTATACCTCTACCACCGCCTTTAAAAATGTTTTTTGTACTAGTGTAAGTTATCGGATTTCATAGTATGCTTGAAACCTCGATGGAGTGAGTAAAACTAGCATAATACATTTGGTTCGTAGTGTGTGCTCGTGACACATGGAAAAGAAAAGGTGGGGAAAAAAATGAGGTGAAAAGAAAAGAGAAAATAAGAAATAAATTTTTTAAAAGTAATAAATAAAAATAAATATCGCGTCATGCTGAACAGTATCGGAAGCTCTGAGAAGCCAAGCCGGCAATTCCTAGACGGTTGAAGTATAATAATATGGTATTCCACGGAAATGCTGCAATTTTTTTTAAGTAAGGAACAGTTGTAAAAAGATTTAATAATTAGCCGACACAATGCTATTTTGAAGATATGTTTGGACCAAATACTACTAGCAAGACCGATGGAATCTAAGCTATGTTGCTGTCAGGATGTGCAAATGAACCACTAAAAATGCGAAAAAAAACAGTAGATTTAATTAAAATTTAATTATGCGTTCTTTATGACAAATGTCTATACACATCGGCAAGTGTATACCTCTCTAATTTGCTCTTGTCGGTCGGTAAAATCCCTGCTGTTTCACTTCCATTTTCTCCTGTTGGTTGTCAATGCAGTGCACGAAAGGCCACGTTTCATGCTCAGTGTGCTCCACCGATGGGAATGTGGACGACGAGGCCGAATGCCACAAGTGCCGCGAGCCAGAGACGGCCACCCGCGCTGCCGCGGCGTGGAGCACGTCCTCGCTGGCCTGAACGCGCCATGCCCGTTCCGGCAGCACGGGTGCGCCGAGATGAGTCCCCGTGCCACTGCCCCATCTCCGGCTGCGCGAGCACGTCCAGCAGGACCACCTACCCCGGCCACGGCCAGCGTGGTCCGCACCGCACGGTCATCATATCTCGCCACGTTTCCTCACGCCGCTGAGGGTGTGCGCACACGAGCAGGCCGGCCCGCGTGGGGTGATGCTCGGCGACGGCGGCGGCGCAGAGTTCTTGATCATCGTCGGCCAGTGGAAGCAGCTGGGGCGTGCGCTCTCGGTAGTGCGCCTCGTGGACAAGCAGGATTTCAAGCACAGAATCGAGGTGGTCGGCAAGGCTGGCGTGTTGTCACTGTCTGTCTGGTGATACCCTGGACGCGAGGCGATCCCCATTCCTGTTCGTCCCCAACGAGATCTGGGACTATCTCCCGAGGACCATTTATCGAGCTGAAATGAAGTCCCCATATGGAAAGCTAATATGCTAACGCACACCCGTGTGTTTTAAGAGCCTGTCCTAATGACGTGTGAGGCAAGCCCGACGCGCGCTCCTCTGGTGACGGCGGGTTGCTCCATCTGCAGCGGCGAGGTAGGCGGTTCCTTCTCCTCCTCCTCCTCTTCTTCATCCTCTTCCATTTCCCCGGCGCAGCGGTTAGCGTCAGAATGCAAGCGGGCCCCGCTCTGCAGAGAGTCCGCAGGCTGCCGCTTTGGCCGCAATCTTTCTCAGCAAGCTTAGTAGATAACCACTTCCTAAAACATTTAAAGCCCGCATGCTTCCGCAGGCTTGGCAGTACAGCCTGCAAAAGCCTGCCAGACCCGCTTCTTTTTAGCGCAAACAAATGTAGTACATGGTCCGATTCGTGCAGTCGGAGGCCAAAGGGTGGGTGCCCATCATTGTCAAGCTCCCGCTCGAGGAGCAGCAGGCTGCCGCCGGCGCCAAGAAGAGGCAGAGCAAGCCAGCCTCGGAGTCGTCGACGCCACCGCCCACAGAGCCAGCCCCAAGGAAGTGCAAGAGCATGCTAAGCTCACGCACGTCGTTGCCGCGGCGGCGAATGCGAAAGCGAAGGCAGCTACGCCGCCGGCGAAGAAGAGTAAAACCGGTGACGTGTGGTCGTGGCCTCGTGGGCTTGGGGAAGGAAGATTTATGGTGAGGCTGTGCCATTACTGGCCGCTCGCCATGGCGCTGCTGCTGCTGTGTCTCGTGGTGTTCGGGAGGGTGTTCGCCATCTGTTGCACCTCCATTTGGTGCTACCTCTTGCCTATCTTGAGCAGGGAGGAGGAAGACTTGGGCGACGATGGCGACGAAGCCCCGCAAGCAGAGGATGTTGGCTTCAAGGCCGGCGACAAACTAGCAGTGGCGCCACCTAATTCGCTTGGCAAGAGGAGCAGCAGCGCTGGCACCGCTCATGAGATGATTTAGCTTGCTGATAACAGCAGCGCTGGCACCTAATTCTCGAAGTAGTGACGGAGCGGATGAGTTGCAGGAGTTCACAGGACTTTGCAGGCTGCCGCAATGCCCGCATAGGCTAGCAGGCCGACTGCCCCAGCCTGCAACAGTAAAACAAGTTCATAGTGGTTGTCCTGTTTTGCGGGGCGGGCTTAGCAGGCTCGCGGACAGACCCGCGCCGCTTGCATCTTGAGGTTAGCGTTCCGGCGAGCTTTTCCTCTTTCTTCTCCAACTCTAGTAGTATATAGAAAGAACTAATAGAGAAACGACTTTAAGTTTGCATCTTTAGTCTCGGCTCTGTTGAGGATTAGGACTAAAGTAAGCATTAGTCCTAGGTCTAAAATTTCACATGCACCAAAGACCCTTTTGAATCGGGACTAAAATCCATACCAAAGAATGACCTTTTAGTCCCGGTTGTTATCATGAACAGGGACTAAAGATCTTTCACCCGGAATTAAAGGTTCTCCTCGAGTGAATTCAAAGGAAGAGCGCCTAGAACTTTGTCACGTGTGTTTTGCAGTTCAGTTGGTAAGGAAGTTACACGTCCAGAGGTCCTGGGTTCAAATCTCACGCATCGTGTCCCGGTTGGAAAACCAAGATTAAAGCCCAGAAGCCAAGACTAAAGCTCGTTCTCAACTGGGACTAAAGCTCATTCCCAACTGAGATTAAAATCCACCTGTCTACTAGTGAAAGCCCCCCAGGGGAGGTAGGTAGGTCAAGTGGAGGGGATGGTTGGTGGGTGGTTTAGGGGAGCTGACGGCGGGAGCGGCAGCCGAGCCAGGATGGAGCGGGGAGGCTCCCTGGAGCTAGAGCAAGTGGAGGCGGACGAGATCGTCGGAGCTGCAAAAGATGGTAGCGTGGGAGGGAAGGGGGTGGCCTCCATGGGCGCTAGGGAGCTCCAGCGAACCCTAGCACCCGTGGCGGGGCGGTGGTCGGGCGCGGGCGCGAGGACGAGGTCCGGTGGCAGCAGGCAACAGGAGGAAGAAGCATAGTAAAAACATATGTGTGGAGGGGAAGAAGCTACCTTCTGCAATGCTATCCACATGCATGTGTGTGAAAAGTGAAGGGGCACGAGCGGTGACTCCCCGCATGCAGTCGAGCGGCGTAGGCCCGCATGGGCGGGCGTGGGAGGCAGGTGAGTGGGGGAGAAAGAGTGCAGGCAGGCATGGCCGTCCATCTGTCCGTTCAGACATCCAGGCGCTAGCACATATACTATAGGTATAGACTAATGGATGGTGGGTCTCTGTGTTTAACGCACATCTAGGATTCTAGGCTACCCTATTCGCTTGAACTTATCGGTCCTGTTTATAAGCCAGAGTACATTGTTTTTCTCCTAAAACAAAATAACACCAGCCTTCTTACCCACGTAAACTTTAAGCTAAACAACCCCAACAATCACGGGTACACGCTAAGACAGTCGGTGTGGTTTATTCGGATGACTTTGCAAAGAAAATGGAATGCTATCTGTGGTACGAAACAAATTAACCGGCGACCTAAGGGTTCTGTTTTTTTTAGAATCTAAGAGTTCTGCTTTTAATGTCATCATCATAATTATATTCATTTGCACGGTTTTTAAATAAATATCTCCTAATTGTATACTGTTCATCAAATAGTAACAATTCTAAGTACCTTATAAAAGGGATCGAAATATTTTTTAAAAAAAATCACCACCCGAATTAATTTTTTAAAAAGATTATTTTCTTTTCCAGAATTTTGTGCATATTTATATATGCTATACACGTGTAAGTAAGGGATCGTTTGCAGTGCTCTGAGTAGATTATTGTGAACATTACTCATGCTACTGAAGAGTAGATTTTAACCACTTCTCCATTGATACGAAGAGCTATGAGATAAAAGAACGCTTCTCACTACTTCCTATGACGGCCTGCTTGGCGGAGCACCTTCCAGGGTGAATTGAGGACTGATCTCGCTGAAATATGCTTATTCTGTGGGGTGGGTCTCTAAAATAAACTAACTAGTGGCTGTGAGTTAGAGCATCTCCAACGGTTTTGCAAATGGACTTTGCATTCTTGTTTTTGCAAAAAAGTCTAAAAAAACCCCTATCCAACGGTTTGGCAAATAGACTTTGTATTTTTGTTAACTTGGCAATTTACTGGAAAGAATTGGCATATATGCCTAGCGGATCGCGCTTGGCATTTTCCGCGTTCGACCAATTTTGGTAATCGCCACAATAATTTCCACAATTTTGGTAATTGTCAAGTCAATTTTGTTAATTGTCAAGTCAATTTTGCCAAACCGTTGTAGATTGACTCTTTTTATCTTTGCCATATTTATTTGAGACTTGGTAAACTCTTAATTTTACCAATTAAAATATGCAAAATCATTGGAGATGCTCTTAGTGTGCATAAATATTATCCTTAATAGTTGCAGATAAACATTTTAAAGTCAAA
The DNA here is from genome assembly GCA_022036555.1 of Microstegium vimineum. Taxonomy (NCBI): domain Eukaryota; kingdom Viridiplantae; phylum Streptophyta; class Magnoliopsida; order Poales; family Poaceae; genus Microstegium; species Microstegium vimineum. The sequence continues at coordinate 19,991,224 of CM039134.1, read as the reverse complement.
AGTTAAATCACAATAAGTTCAACCAAACAGGTCCTCGGTCCCAAAGCAGGAGAAGTTCAACCAAATAGACCCTCCTAGTCAGAATTACTTTTCACCTCTCTAAGGCCTTGTTCGTTTGACAGTTGAGGCCAGGAATAATTTCTGCTAATCTATATTACTCCCCCATGCATACATATACCAAAGAGTTAAACTTTCAAATCTCTGACCAATAATTTAGCTAATAATTTTAAATTATTATAAAATAAACTTAATATGGTTATATTTATAATTAAATGTACTATCTGATTATTATAAATTTATAAATATAAATAATATAATATAAAATAAATAAACGATCAAAATATAATTTAGAACATCGGGTCATGCACAGCCGCACCTTATAAAAGAGAATGAAGGTAGTAATATAAATAAGACTATCAATCCCGCATGAACAATTCCAGGGCAACCATTCCACCTAAAACAAACGGGCTCTAACTAGAATCACTGTTAGAATGAGGGAGGTAGAGTTGAGAATTAATGAGTACTAGCAAACGTGTTATCTTGAGCGAAATTCTTGTTGAGACCATCCGCTCATGAAAGACAAATAGCGCTCGATAGAAATTCATGTGCCATGCATGTGACCACGATTATGTAAATAAACATAATAATAATATAATATATAAGGTATAGGTCTACATACCCGATGGTTTGGAGGAAGGCAATAATGGTGATGTACCAAAAGTCCGTTTGTTTCACCAGTGTCGAGAACCCACCGAGCAGGACAACGGTCGCCCATACGGTCGCTAGCATCCCCAAGCCGTTCATCGCCTTGTATGCAAGTGCCTTACAGAGGATCAAGATGTTCAGCCACTCTTCCGGTAGCAAGTCCCCCATGATTTTTCAGGCTGTGCCCCCCTTTGTTTCCTGGCTATCCTAGCAATGGGACTAATGGCAGATACTAGGATGGTGTCACACATGATGAGTTCAACAAAACACATTACATAGACTTCTAACTTTTGTCCAACGTGCCGGCTGTCACAAAAACTTTTGTAACTTACAAGCTAATAATTAAATTATGCAAGCAAGGAATAAAGAAATCCGTGTGGTTAAAGATCTAGGGGGCCACAACGTACAGAAAAGAAGATGGTACATATAATTGTCTTTTACTCCATTGGGTATCGATCAGGACGTATGATACTGTACTCACTGAATTTGTGAATTTTAGTAATGTTACTATTTTGATCAGCATGATTCTTTGTATATTTGCTACTCTTAAGAGTAGTAGTACGTGGTTCACGGTTGCACATTCATGTCATCACAAACATTTTGCTATTGTTTTTCTATATTAAATTAAAACTAGAAGTCTAGAATACCTAATTACTCCCTCCATTCCAAATTATATAAGACATCCCAAGAATTTTGGAAAGTCAAACTATCTCAAATTTAATCAAACATATATGATAATATAATAACATTTACGATGTCAACTAAGTATCATTAGATTTGTTATCAATTATATTTCATAGTATGTCTATTTGATATCCTAAATTTTTATAGTTTTCTCTATAATTATTGGTCAAACTTGACATGTTTTAACTCTTCAAGATTCTTGGAACATCTTATAATTTGTGATGGAGGGAGATCTATCAAAAGTAGGTCTGCGGTTTGGAAAAGCTCATTCTGCGAACACCTAATCCTAGGAATCAGGAAATAAATTGGATGGACACCGGGTGCACTAGTTTTATCATGAGACCCTGCCTAGATGGTTGACACGTGGACAAACAATCTAATCAAACGGATATCGTGCAGGACCCCACCTATGCATGCATAACAAGTTAGTTAATACAGATAGCATGCACTTGTGGTTAGATGTTCGATTTTCGAGGAATCAATAGTATAGTTTGACAGCACACAGCCAGAGCCAAAAACTATATTACTACTAGAAATCAATTTTCATTCGTATGATTATGGCCTTGGTGATGTGATGCGGTGCTCAAGGCCCAAATATAGAAACAATTGTCTAAAAATCTTGGACGACGATGAAAAATTTGTACCAAATTAAAGAGCTCGATGTAATATAAAACTTTATAGTTATTAAATATTTTATTTAAAGCCTTTAGAGTCACAAATGTTTGTTTTAAGTTCTTTGATTTTAGAATTCAAAGTTTTAGATATTTTCAAACGATATCGCATATCAACATGGTGTAATAACTATTAAGTCACGGAGCTGATGCGGATCCCTGATCCGGTTCCTTTCCCTACCCGCAGAAAATGAGACGTGAAGAAGTTGTAGATAATCTACCGTCTCCCTTCCAAATAGCACAATAGATGAACACACGAGAGCCAATATTGTGGAACTTGTATTCTCTTATTCATTATAGACGGGTACATGTTCCTTTATATAGTCTTAACCCTTCAGGGGTTTATTTGGTATGAGCCCACAATTATGTCTAGGGTTATTGTTTCCCAACAATAACAAAGTTGTAGTGTTCTATGTGATCCACGTGTGTTGGGTAGTTATAAGGGCATGTACAACAGCCGTGTTTACCGTCGTCTCGAGATGACACTTTTGCAAAATTCACCCTCGTTCGCTACAGTAAATCAGGAGAGAGCGCAAAGCCGTCGCGTCATTAGACTAAAAAATTATTTTCAGCCATAGAATCACTTCAACTCTACCAAACAGACCCCGTCCACACTGCGGCTCCACCATCACTAGAGAGCACAAGGATTACATAAACGTGAGCGACATATACAAGTGATCGCTTAACTTGTAAGGATATAAATCTTCAAAAAAATATTTGTTGTAGTGATGATATACCCAATCTCCATGCAAGGATCGGACTTGACGCAAATCCACATGACTGATCGAGTTCCGGGGATGAACAACACGTGGCCTGCTCTACCTACCTCTACGACTGCAGGCGGCGTAGGTGGTCCATGGCCTCGGCGAGCGTGAGCGCGAAGCGTGTGATGTCGAGGCGAACGTTCTGCTTGGTCATGTAGACGTCGTACATGGCAGCCCAGCCGCTGCGGTGGACGGAGTCGGGGTCCATGATCGCCGGGTGGTCGGGGCCCAGAAGCTCCAGCAGCGAGCTCTCCTCCAGCGTCACGTCGTAGCAGAGGTACTTGAGCCCCATGTCCGCCGCCGGCTCGCCGTACTCGACCCTGGCCATGAGGTCCAGCTTCCCCCACGGCACCACCTGGACCAGCACCCCGCCGGGCGGCAGGAACACCTCGTTCGTCATCCCGGCGCCGTGGATGCCCACCATCACGTCGAACGAGTTCACCAACCGCGCCTGCTCGTCCACGGCCGCGTCCATCACCAGGTCCGTCACCACCACCTCGAACCCCGCCGCCTCCGCCGCCCGCACCATCTCATCCTCATTCAGGAACCGCCGGGACCGCTGCCGCTGGATCAGCATCAGCCGCGGCGGCTTCGGCGGGCTGGTCGGCGCGCCGCGTGGGAGCGCGTACGCCTCGCGCAGGAACCTGGTGAAGTCGAGCATGGAGACGACGCCGCGCCGCCGCCCGGGAACCCAGTCGGGCTCAACGCCGAAGTCCTTGTGCAGGCGGAGGCCGACGGTGAGGTGCGGGAAGCACCGGACGTGGGCGTCGCCGTCCAGGTTCACGACGTCGTACCTGGACAGCCGGCGCAGCGCGAGCCTGTACTTGCCCAGCCACCACGGCTGGACGCGGTTGATGACGAGGAGCTGGACCTCGCCGTCGTACCGCAGCGACGCGAGGAACAGCGGCAGGAGCACGTCGGCGTGGTCGTGGAAGGCGTTGCCCGAGTACCCGCCCAGCGCGAACACGACGCCCGGGACGCGGTGCGTCACCGTGCACGCCGGGGCGGACGCCGGGTCCTGTAGCTGCGTCACGTTCAGCTTGTCGACGTTGGTCGCACTCCGCCGCGAGTACGGCCGGATCTTCCACTCCCGCCGCTCCGATGACGACCAACCCGGGGGCACGATGTCCACTGACCAGGCTTTGCCGTTGATGCGGACGTCGCCATCGATTTCGCAGTAGTCAGACAACTGCTCCTCCGTGCTGCACACCACCTTGTTGGTGGGCTTCTCTGTTGCACAGCAGGAAAAAACAAGAAGAGTCACCGCGATTAATTTTAAAATTTGGTTGATTAATTGAGGTTACTTACTATAATGAAGTTATATGTTCTATACTGTATAGAGAGTAGAGACCTTGGCGGCGTGTTAAAAGTTGGATCCGTCACAATTTTTCTCATATAAAATCTCTAGCTCCTACATACTCAGATTTACCAAAATAATATGATCGTCTACAACAAGCAAATTTGATCTTAAAAATATTTTTCACCAGGTCAGACGCCTCCAAAAAAAAATATACTGACTATTTAGCCATGATTTTAACACAAGGTAAATTTTGATTTCAGTATCGGGAGACACGGTTCACAATCTCCCACACTTTTACTTCGATAATGGAGTACAAGCAAGCTCATAATTTGTTTCCGTTTTACGATGACGCCCTTGGACTCTCGTTCCGAAATTGAGCACGACGAAAATTCGATCGGGTGATTACCTGTTTCAGTTTCACTTGGGCCTTGAATCAGCTGTTTATCCGCGACGGCCTGTTGCTCTTTCGCACTGACAACTGAAGATTAATCGACAAGAAGCAACAATTATCAGTTGATGGCCTGACTAGCTAGCTACATGTCGTCGACCCCAGTGAGCTGAGTCTTGTCCATGCTGTCCGTAAAATTGCTCACCTGTTTCACCGGGACCTTCATTCTGCGGTCTAGTATTCGAGAGCCATTGTGTTACCGTAGTGACGACTGCAGATTAAGCAGCAGTAAGCAAACTAAGAAACCAAGCTACAGCGTGACATTGCGAATGGTTCCGTACCGTCGGGTCGGCTGATGGCAGCCTGCTGCGAGACGACGAGGTAGGTGAGGAGCACGAGGAGGACGCCGGCGACGAGGCCGACGTTGATGTGGCCCTGCACCAAGCTTTTCATGCTCTTCCCGAGGGAGCTTAAGCTAGAAGACGTCTCCTCCTCCTGCTGCTAGTGGTGGTGCTCGTCTCTCTCTCGGCCGATCCAAGTAACGTGGTTAAAACTTACTTAAAAGTTAAAACCCCAGACGCTTGGTAAGCAACTCTTCAGGGTTCTCGAGATCCGGGTTGTTATTATTCCGTTTAAGTACTCTAGTATTTTTTTCGGACAATGCTCCATTATTATTAATTACTGCTGCTCGGAATTCTATGGCATCTGGGTCAACTCCTATGCAATGCTCTTCGGAAGCTTCATTAATGCGATCTCTGCAAGTGAGTCGTCCACGTTACAGCCTACAGCGTGCATGATCTCGTGGCTACTGACTGCTGTGTTCGCACGAGTAGAATGCACAAGCAGTACTATGAATGCCACTCTAATGCTCACTAGCTAGGCTTTGACCCATTTGAAATTTTACCCTCCATTGGGGCATCAGGTGGGCTCGTCACTGATTGGAAAAGTAGTTTTTTCGGTGGACAGCCGGTGTTTCAGAATAGCTATGCCAGGCTAACTGCTAAGCGCAGCAGTGAGTCAGTGACACATGGTTTCTAACAGATGTTTATGGACCTTGTACTCATAATAACAAAAGAAGCTTTCTCTAGTGGCTTAAATGATGGTGACAATTGGATTATAGTGGGAGATTTTAATCTGCAAGCCTGATGGAGATGTAAATGAAATGTTGCTCTTCAATGAGGCTATAAGCTTTCTTGGTATGGTTGAACTGCCTTTGCATGGGGAAAATACACCTAGTGCTTGCGGGTCGAATTCTTATACGTGGGCTGGTGCTGGTACGACTTGATCCAAAAGTGTGATTAAGGGGCTTTCCTCTTCCATATCAGACAAATAAACAACCATCGCTTCTAATGGAGAGATTGGATTGGATTGGTTTTTCACATCAAGCTCTTGGTACACTAATTACTCAGCTACTTGTGTTAGTGCTCTTGTGATGCAGACATCAGATCACTGGCCCTGCAATATAACCATTTCAACTTCCATTCCAAGAGGTCAAGTTTTTAGATTAAAAAAATATTGGTTCCAAAACCCATCTTTCATGCAAATTGCATAATAGGGTTGGGAGGATGCTAGCAACCAAGCAGACAAGGCAAAGGCTATCACAGCTAAATTCAAAAATCTGAGGAAACCTCTAAGAAGTTGGCAACAAAATTAATCTGGACTTAAAAAAAAACTAAGCAATGTCAAGAACATTTTATCTTTTCTAGAGATAATAGAAGAATGTAGAGATATGACAATCATATAATGGAATTTCAAAGAGGTGTTAAATACAAAAAGAATCAGTTACTAGAGCAACAGAGAATCTATTGGAAACAAAGGAGTAAGATCAGATCGATCAAGGAGGCTGATGTTGGGACTAAACTCTTCCATACAAATGCAACCATTAAGCATAGAGAAATATGGTTTCACAGCTATAGAAAGACAATGGAGAAATAGTTCTTAGGGAAATCAATCTTATATGGCTGTTCATCGTATATATCTACTTATGTGGAGTTCAACAAAATTGATTTTTTTTCATTTTAAAATTTTTCTATGATTTACAATTTTTTTTAAGATTCAGCCAAAATAATAAAAAAGAAAAAGAAAAAACAGCATTGAAAACTGCTTATGGTAAAAGGCACGGTTCCAAAAGTTAAGAGATATGGTTTTCCCGGTTTAGAATGTTATTATAGGGGGGGGGAAATGGACTTTCACAAAAGTTGGTGGAGCAAAAGTGGACCTTTTCTTTTCCTTCTCTGAAAATGTCGACGGAACTAGAGGCACAAGATCCATACCCATTGTTAGAAGAAAAGTCAGCCCAGCTATGAATTAGGCCCAATTATATCCTGGATGTGTGAATTAAGCTGAAGTTACCCCACCCAAGACCCAACAGGCTGGCAAGTAGGCCCAACAGTAAATTATTTTGAGACTGCTGGGGTTGGGCGGGCCTCATCGACGTAGCTGGCCCAATTACATATATTTTTATGCTGATTTTGGTGAGTGCGGATGAATACTTTGGGCCGGCCGCGTTCATCGTCAGAACAGGAAGACTTGGCCGGGATTAGCGGAGCCATTTTCGTCATCAGAGCGTGCGGTGCGCCTGCCAGCGTTTTACGTTTCGTTAGTGCGAGACACGTTGAACGGGCGCCTTTTTTTATGTTTTTTTTTTATTTCTGGGGCCAGCAGGTCAATCCGGCTGAAAGTCCTTCCGGCGCCTGCTGCTGCCACATTCTTGCTCTGTCTTTCCATCCTTTGCTCTTTTCTTATTTGTTTCGAGGGGGGACACTCCGCCTTGTGACCGGCACGTTACGTTACGTTACGTTACGGGGGGCGGACTAGCTGAACTGGTCGGAAACCGACACCAGCAGAGGCTTGCAAATTGCAATGCAACAGCCTAACATTTTGCTGACTTTGTTTTTTTGTCTGTATCTTGGTCGATCCAGCACACATTGTCAACGTGAGGAATTTTGTGTCGGAAGGGACGACCCTGCCGGATTCTGCCCACCCTCTTTTTTATTTTTTTTCCAGAGTACAGTACGTCAAAGGTAGCCCCGTCCCTCGCGGCGCCTCACGTTCAACGCGAATTCGGCAACAGAAGCAAATGCTGGTTGGTACTGGCTCGATCGACATCAGGAATGGGGAAAAGTAGTCGTTTGAGCATAGTAATTAATATACGAACTCCTCCCAGAACTGACCTATGACCGAGATTATTATATTCCACCGACACACGCCGGCACACGGTGACACCGCTTGCGTTGCGTTGCGTTCGGCGCGCGTGTGGCTAGCTAGCTAGCTAGGTGTCTATTCTGGCGCTAGCTAGCGCGATGGACGACGATGTCCACGCGCACTGCCAACCACGAGCGCATCGTCGCATGGCACGTCGTCGATCCGCATCTCGCGGCTATACAATGGATGATGAATCCAGGCGGCCGGCAGAGTTTGGTAGCTGACGGGGACGGGGACGGGGACGGGAAAATGTACGGAGGCCCGCCCGTAAGCCGATGCGACCCGATAGGCGATGCGAAATCATGGAGGAGTCCAACAGCACCAACATTAGTAGCTATAGTTGTTTCTTCTGCTGTAGAGGAAGCTGTAGTTTTTCTGTTTCTAGTCGTTTAAGTACAGGAAACATGCCATGGAGAAGCCCTGAGGGCCAAGCGATTGTGCTGCTTAATGGCATATCCCCTCTGATGACTTTGTTGTAATTTGTTTTATTTTCCATCGTCTAATAAAAATCCGACAAAACTCTTGCCGCCTTTCTAAAAAAATAGCCACGGCCCACGGCCGGGGGTTCGGAGCGGGGAGCGGGGAGCCGGGAGAGATGAGCACCTACGACAATGGAGTCCTACCTTCTTCGGCAACGTATACTACTACAGGAATCGTTAACCGTGGCGGTTGAAATGGATTAACCGTGACGGTTTTTCCAACCGTCACGGATCAATGGTCACGGTTAATGCCATTAACCGTGACGGTTATGTAAGGCCAACCGTCACGATTAATGGTATTAACCGTGTCGATTTCTTATAGCAACCGCCACAGTTAATATTTTCTAAAAAACAAAAAAAAAGTTTTTTAATTTTAAATATGATTTCAAAACATTTGTCTCAAATTCAAGCACAGATTATATAAGAGCACATATTATATAACATTGATTAAACAAGTATATTACATGAATGTGTTGTCTTCTTCCAAGAGAACCCATATCACAAAGTCACTTGCAGAAAGCCCTCCTCTCATCCCGTGTGAGGTTATAGCTCGCGCCTGGAAGGTCAACTTTATTTCCACTTTGTCTCGCCGGTGTTCGGTGGATTTCGTGTCTGATGTTCTGTTTCACAAGGTCTATACGTGACTTGAGACCATCTTTTGTCTTAGTCTTCATGTCCAGGAGGACCCCGATCGTGCTCTCGAAGACATTTTTCTCCAGGTGCATACAGTCGATGGTATGCGGTGTATTGAGAAACTTCCAGTATGGCAGGAACTTGAAGAAACATGACTTCTTCTTGAATGAAACCTTCACGGTAGGTGCTTCCTCGTCCTCGTCATCCCGCTTTCTCTTCTTCCTTGGTTTATTCTGTCCATCTTCGACCTCTTTCTTCTTCTTTCCAAACTCGAAGTTAATGTCCTTCACAATATCAAACACCTATGGCTCGTAGCTCGTCCTCTCTGGCTCAGTCTGTGGCTTTGTCATTGTTGGTGTCCTCCGTCGCCAGACGCAACTGTGGATGTCGTCGACGAGGTTCCCTCATGTTCATTGGCGACACTCAGCTCTTTCTCGCCGTGAAACTCCCACACAATGTAATTTGGATCATTAATGAAACCATATCGTACAAGGTGTGATTGCACCACTGCATCTTTCCGGGTAAATCAATTCTTGCAGTCATTGCATGGACAAACCATGAGCTCCCGATCCAGACTGAGGCGATGCTTCTGTGCAACGGGCATGGACTTCTTTCTCACATTTTCTAGGAATCTCAGATCCATCCTCGATGTCTTGTACATCCACTCATCCATGTGCTCCATAACCTTTCAAATGCATAAAAAACTCAAATTAGCTTAGCATGCATGTGTGTAGCTCTATAGATCTACTATTCTCTCTTCCTCTCTAGGTCTTGTTGAAAAAGCACAAAAATCATCCAAAAGAGAGAAAATCGAGTGTTAGAGAGTAAAGTCAACATCTTGCGGTGCCACCCTTCACCAAATCCAAGGGCAAAACCTCCCCAACATGTGTGTAGCTCTATATTTCATATTCTCTATCCTCTCTATTGGATCTAGATCTAGATTAGGGAAAAGCACCCAAATCATGAAAAAAAGAGAAAACCAAGTGTTGGAGAGTAAAAGTCAACCTTTTGTGGTGCCAAACCTGACCAAATCCAAGGGCAAAACCTTCCCCCTCAAAAAATGTTCAATTTGATGGTTTTGAGCTCAAAACCATAAAAAATGGAGAAGGATCCGCGGGAAAGAAGAGAAAGGGCTGCTGTATTTATACTACAGGCTTATCTGTGGCGGTTTTCTTAACAATAACCGTCACGGTTAATGATCTATTAACTGTGACGGTTACGTAACAACAACCGCCATGGTTAATGCATTAACCGTGATGATTGTGTTAACCGTGGCGGTAACCGCCATGGTTAATGGCGGTTGTATAGCAGTAACCGTCACGGTTAATAGGCCATTAACCGTGGTGGTTAGGACCCCCAGCCGGTGGTCTTTCTGACCACCTATTAACCGTGACGGTTTAGGTGTTTAACTGTCATGGTTAATAAAAATCAAATACTATATAAAATTATTTATGTAGTAGTGGTACTCCTACGTCGTCGTCTATCTATCATACCGACAGACACAGACACGTACTACGACAGACTCGCTTGACGCGGTACACGAATATACGATCGTTCATTCTTTAATAATTTCTATAAATGCAACACGGCAGCAGACAAATACGTATACGTACGTACGCAGTTTTTATACTCGGGTCGGCCGGCCGGTTCACTCGATCAGCCGTGAGCTTACGTATGTATGGTTGAGCCCCGCTAGTTTTGGCGCCCGACGCCTTGCGAGGGCCGGCACACCGCACACGGCCGGCTTGGTATGGTAGGACAGTACTAGTAGACACCACGACGAGGAGACGAGGCAAAGCACGAGCAAGGGCTGGAAAGGTGGGCTTGCCAAGCTAGCAGTAGCCAGTAGCAGCGGCCAGGCCAAGTCAGGTCAGGGATCCACTTTAATTTCCATCACCATCAGGAACGAGGCAAGGCAATCAGGTCCAAATCTCTCGCTGACGCTGCATGCAGTACAGCAGTGCAGTCCCATGCAAATATGCAACGCGCTGCTACTTTTTTCTCCACGCATCAGTACCTGCATGTGCTGCTGATATTGTCTCGCGCACATGCAGTGCTTCAAATAAACGTGGCACACTGGACAACTCAGTGGACGTGCATGCTGACGCCTCCTTGGTTCCCTTCCAGTGTGTATACTACTGTAACCCAGTTCCAGCTAGCTAATACTGTAAATACTGCTTGGTTCCCTATGATGCCTTTCAAAAAGTTCCAGGCTTCCAGCTAAACAATCAGTTTTTTTCCTGAAGAAGTTGAAAAACGCCTGGTGGATGCTTCAGATCAGCTGCAGGAGTCCGATGGGAAGTGGATTAGCTTTGTGATGCTTGGAACATGTAGTTCCTCTGCCTGTCTTCTGTTTGATCCGTATTTTTCTCGCTGGAACAAGTGTTTTGAGCCGAGCTAGGCTGGTGTAATTTTCTTTTCTGCCTTGGAGCTGTAAACCTGTGCTAAACCTGTTTACTCTGGTCCTTGTTTCAATGCAATGACCGGGGCGCTTTTGCCCTTGAACTCTAAAAAAAAAAGTTTTTTTCCTGAAGAAACAGGAGGGACTCAACAAGCTAGGATTCTCTACTGACTAAACAATCAGTTTGATGGAGAAATTAAATTCAACGGGGTTACCCTGGTGTTCATATGTAGTAGTAGTACGTCTTGGGTTTTGACCCCACACACACATCGTAGACACCGGCTAAACCGTGCTCGGAGCCCATGAATTTCATATATAGAGGACCAATAGTATATATAGGAATCGATTTAATTTAGCGTGAAAAAAGTTTAGGCCCCGTTAAAAAAATATACATTGACGATCACGAGTGTACAAGTGGTGATCACGATTCGATTGACTGCACAGGAATTATTCCATGGTTTGGCAACTGGAATTAGGCCGGGAGCCAATCCGAGATCGATTGAGGTCGGTACGGTTTCCATGCATGGTACATGTGGTACACACTTGTTTTTAACGATGTATTATTGGTCCGCTTTATATATTTATTTATGCTGATTAAATGCTAATATTCCCCTTCAATCCAGCTCGTACTACACGTACGGTTAACACGAAATGATGCTCACAGTTAGTGAGTACAGTAGTTAGTTAATCAACAGCTTACAAATGCAAGATGATCTCTTGCAGTAGCTAGCTGCTGGGGCTCTGAACGTACTACAAGAACGTGACTACATGTCTACATCCTGCCATGCAAAGCCGGCCGTCGGTGGGATGAGTTCATATTGATTGAGATTGAATTAGCTCCCCCCGATCAATCAATCAATCATTCGATCTGCCAATGAATGAATTATTGAATGTGTGTCGCGCGCCCGGCTGGTCCAAACTGCAGCAGATCCGTTAACCGTTTCTTTTTTATTTCCTCCAATATAATAGTGCGTGACGTCTGACGACGTCTCTCCAATATAAGCCGTCCACGGCACACGGACCGGAAGAAGAGAAAGAGAAGAAAAGAGCGGGACCCTGGACCCCATCAGCGGAGATCGATCTCGTCTCATAATCCTCGCGATTATTTTTCGTCTCATAATACGTTCCAAGTGATGGTCCCGATATATATATCGACGCAGGCAGCGGGTAATGACACCTTTGGGAAACCCACAAAAAAAAAATGAACCAAGCAGAGAGTCGCATGCATCATATCACAACTTGACCCACCATGCACATGCAGAATTGAAAATGGTTCACGAAGAGAGAGACGACGAGGAAGGAAGGAAGGAAATGTAGAGTCCTAGAGAGAGAGAGATCCCGAATCACATCACCTCACACACTCCACACGGTCATGGATTGCGCGCTCCTTATATATAATAAATAATATAATAATACTACTATTAGCTTCCGTATAGTATAATGTACGTATCATAGCATTGCTGCTGGTCCTTGCCTTCGTATTGACGACACTAGTGTTTATTCCTCACCAACCAATTGCCCCGCTAGTATATGAGTATACACCACCGGAAAAACCACATAGCCAACCTACTGTTAGTTTGTGACTTGTGAGCGCGAGATCCTCCTCGTCACACATGTAACATGTTGGTGGTCCCGCAACGTGCGCCTGGTCCAGACCTCACGTTCTCTCCCATGCACTCACGCACGCAGATCCAGACGAGGTGTACTGTCTCCATTGTCATGTGTCGGCAGCGCGCCTTGTTGTGAGTAATCCCTCCGTCTCGGAAGTAATCAATTCCTATAATATGTCTCAGTCAAACTTTTTGAATTTTGAACAACTTTATAGAGAAATATAACAATATCTATGACTTTAAATATATACCATGTAAAAATATATTTTTATATAAATCTAATGATACTAGTTTGATATCATAAATTTTAATGCTTTATTCTTGAAATTTGGTCAAAGTTTAAAAAGTTTGACTTAGGACAAACCCAAAAATCTATTTTTCAGGTACGGAGGGAACAGTAATTCCCAGGTTTTTCAGTAAACTTTTCTTTCCCGGCTGCAACAGAACAGTAGTCAGCATTTATATAGTATATATAAAAAATACAGTAGTCAGCATAAGCATGTGCATGAATAAATTATGCCACTACAAAGCTAGTATACTCAGCACCGAGAAGAGAACACTCTGGAAGACCCATCCTTGTCCAGTTGTCCCCACCACATAATGACAAATTACTAGTAGGATTTAGGACTACTCCTACAGGATTGCTTCTCTAGTGAAGTAGTAGTACGTTGTCGATGCATGATCCATTTGGGGAAGATGGTAAAAAATGCCCTTCCCTGATACTCCGTTAAAAAAAAATCAGTCATGAGATTGTCATTCAAACCATTTCAACTAAACTTATCTCTTCAAATAAAAATGTATATATTTCATAATTAATCTAAAGATATTTATTTTGTAATAAATGTTACTTGTATTACTCAAAGTGTAAATCATTTAAGTTCTCGGAAAATTAGAATGGCATTTTTTGTGACGGGAGTACAGATGTGAAATACGATAGAACCTTTCCTGTTTCATCGAGGTTTTTTTGTATTTGGGATTGTTCTTACCACTGCATCTCATAGTCAGCTTGTTAGTTGTCACTAAGTGGCTAATGCAATCCTTTTGTATTACTCTACCAAATATTGTAATACATATTTGAGACCTTAAAAAAATCCAAGTGAAAAAAAATATAAACTAAAAAATTTTAGATCTCTTCGAGTAATATAACTTTGGTTCAAGACTTTTCCTCCATCCGAGGTTATTTGAATAATTTTAAAAAATAAATTTGAAACTTAGAAAAAAATTCTAGCTAACTAATTTCAAATAAAAAAGGTCACCAGCTACAAAGCTGCAGAACTCTTCGAGTATACAACTTTAGTTTAGATCATTTATCCATTTGGGATACTTTGATTTTTTTTAAAAAAAACAAACAAAACAAATCATTTGTACTAGCATAATGAATCTATACTGGTGTTCCTTAATTAAGATTACCACCACAAGAAAACATGTTATTTATGAGATCCAACCTAGAAGTAAATAGATGTTTCTTCATTAAGGAAAGAAATAGGCATAGGCACCCAATTCAGTTTGAGAGAATTTGAACCTAGGTGGTTGTGTGTATGACCACACCTCTCATTCAACCGGTTGAGGGAAAAAATCTTAGATAACGGATTAACTGTCAATGCCCATGGCTTAGTCCATGTTTTTATATATCAATTAGAAAGTCTAAATATGACCTAATTTAGTACTAATAGAAGCTAATGAAAGCTAATTGATGATTATACTGTATTAGTCCTTATTAGTCTATATTTAACTCATATGTAATATATTTTTTATAAAATAAGCTAATTTTTAGCCCTGGATCCAAATAGCCAGCGGAGTCAAAAAAAAAAAAACATCCCGCGCTGGGAGACACCCAAGTGGGAGAGAAAAGTGAGCTTGAAATGGTTTATGTACTAGTTCTAGCTGCCATGTACTGTACTCTGTCTGTCCCTTTATATAATAGTCACATTGCTAATTGAGCTTGAAAGTTGAAACTCCCTCTCTTTATCTTTCGTTATCTGCCCCTTATTAATTGTGTTGGCCCTCTCAAATTGTGATCTTCCACTGCTTCTAAGTACATATCAATAAACCATGCTATTTTTTTTTCTATAATAAACCCGCGGAACATGAAGAGAGGAATGTGAAAATGAAAAAAAAAACAATTTGACAAAGAGGACAAGAAAGTCCAAGCACAAAAATATCTTCACCTTAACACTGGAAGACGAGAAAAAATTATGGTCATATATGTATAGTCGTATATGTTTTGAAGTATAATTTGATTTGCACTAACTACAATCACCTAAACAAGCTTATTACCACCCGAAGCCCCCAATAAACAAGGAACAATGTGCTACATTTTAAAAAAAAACCCTACTACCAAACATCTATACCTTGTACGCTCTTTGCTGTCATGCTTCATGATCTTACTCCGATCCACCATTGAGGGGTTAAGCCACCCGATCGAAAAGTGAAAAAAAAGGCAAGAAAAATATAATCAATATATGATTTGCTCTAGCTTCTTTCCCTGCCATATCATACATTTGGTCGATTTCCGTTTGCTACGTACACCGACATAACCCGAGAAGGAAGAAAAAAGAGGATGAATGAACACATGCACGCACGGTGACGCCGACGCTTAGTTGTCGCCGCCGCCGGCGTTGGCCTTGGCCTTGGCCTTCCTGAGGTGCGCGATGGCCTTCTTGAGCGTGGGCCGGAACCTCTTCATGTCCAGCCGCACGTCCTGCTTGTCGAGGTAGGCGTTTTTGAGGGAGTCCCAGCCCTTGCTCTTGATCCCGTTGGGGTCCGTGAAGATGGGGTGGTCGCGCGGGTACTGGTCCACCAGCGTGCTCTCCTCCGGCGTGATCCGGTACTCGAGGTAGCGCAGCCCCATGTCCCTGGACGGCCCCCGGAAGTATCCCGCCACGAACTCCAGCCCGCCCAGCGGCACCACCTGGATGACCACCCCGCCCGTCGGCACGAACACCATGTTGGTGAGCCCGGCGCCGTGCACGCCCATGATGGCGTCGCAGCTGTTAGCTAGCTCCGCGAACGGCGCCACCTCGTGCGTCCCCTCCGACACCACCACCTCGAACCCGAGCTTCTCGGCGTTGCGCACGACCTCCTCCGTGTTCACGAACCGCCGCGTCCGCGCGCGCGCGATCAGCAGCAGCCTTGGTCGTTTCGTCGGGTCGGCGGCGGCGACGTCGCGCGGGAGCCCGTAGGTGGCGCGCATGAACCTGGTGAAGTCCACCATGGAGTAGCCGTTGGGCGCGCGGCGCGGGTCGATGCTGAAGTCGTCGTGGCTGCTGAGCCCGACCTGGACGTGTCGGAAGCAGTGCACGCGCGGGTCCTTGTCCAGGTCCACCAGCTCGTAGTTGGAAAGGCTCTTGAACACCGGCGCGAACTTGCCCACCCCCCACGCCTGCAGGTCCGTCACCAGCAGCACCACCTCGCCGGAGTACTGCTTCGCCGTCAGGAACAGCGGCAGGATCACGTCCGTGAACGCGTGGAAGTAGTTGCCCGTGTACCCGCGGTCCGAGAACACCAGCGCCGGCACGCCGTCGTCGTGCCTGTCCGTACACGCCGGCGGCGGCGGCGCCTCGCCGGCGTCGCCGGACACCGATGACCGCACCGTGAGCACGCGGACGAAGCGCATCGCGTTCGGGTCCGCCTTGCGTGGGTACGGCTTGATCCGCCACGACTCCGCGCGGAAGGTACGGTCGTCCGCGCCCGGCGGCGCCACCAGCGTGACGCTGGCGTTCGCGCCCAGCACGCGCACGTCGCCGTCCAGCTCGCACCAGTCGATGCGCCGGTTCGAGGTCATGTCGCACAGCGGCTTCCACTCCCGCGCCGGCGTCTCCGAATCTTTGCAGCCATTAATAAAAAAAAAAGAGTCAGTTTAGCACGTTGCTTGTCAGCTAATCATGGAATGACCGGCTGGACAAGAAAAGTTACTACTACTCCAAAAGTGTGTTTTTTCCCCAATAATAGCAGGAAGGAAAAGGAGCTCGAGGGAGAACAAACAAAAGAGTGTTCATGGTAGACCACCGTCCACCGGACCCTAGGGAGGGGAGGGAATTATGATCGCACGCACGAGAGGCCTAGAAATGGAGCAATCCATCAGCTATTGGGACGGGATGCTGCTGCCTACTATACGTTGCTCTCATCTCAAGAAAGGCGATGAGAGACAGAGCGGCACGGACACAGAGGATAGAGAGTGCAATGCAATCAAAAGCAGTGGTCCAAGAGCAGCAACAGCATCGGGCCTTGCGTTGAGATAGAACACTACTACGACTGGTAGTCTGACCAATATGCATTTTGCAACGACATGCCTAGCATCCTGAAGAATTGCAAGGACGGTCTTTTCTTTTCTTCTCGTCACATTGGTTGTGGACTTGTGGTTGGGTTAGCTAGCTGCCTATGGAATAGTAATTTCATGGGAGAGAAAACATCTTTTTACCACGAAAGATGAGAAGAATCAGGGAGGGATACCTGCTTGCTTAACCTCTGGAACCGCTGGAACATGCTGCTGATCAGCAGGAGCCTTGAGCTCTTGCGTAGCAGGAGGAATCTGCTGCGCGGGAGCGGGGAGGATGGCAGGGTCAGAGTGAACCACAGAGGGTGAGCTGCCATTGCTGCTGCTTGTGGCGGCGAAGGAGGAGTCGTTGCTCCTCTTGGAAGGATTGGCAACAGCATCCTGCACCTGCAGCTCCTCGTCCTCAAGAACACCTGATGACCAAGAACACAGTACTAGCTCGTTAAAATCCTGCATTTCCCCTTCCTCCTTCCCAAAGAGGGAAGCAAACAAACAAAAGAGCGAGCAATGCATTTATGTCTCGTCTCTTGAAAGAGAAGACCAACACCATACCCGTAATAAGTTAGCAGTTGGAGGTTGAGTGATTGCTTTCTCACCTGATTCTTGCGTGCTGTTGGTGGCTTCCTCTGACGACACGGGAGGAAGAAGACCAGCAGCGGGGCCGGCGGCGTCATCGTCCTTGGCAGGAACCGCCTCCTCACCCTTGCCACTCGCCGCCGCGGAAGATGCAGATGCTGGGACGCCGCTTGCCTCACCGCTGTCCCCCACAAAAATCTCGTCTCTCCTCGTGTCCTCCAGCGACGCATTGCGACCGGAATCTGCTGTGGTTGATGAGAGGGAAAAGGAAGCAAAAGCGATTAGGGGAGGGGAAAAGAAAAGCAAAAACGGGGGAAAAAACCAGTCTTTTTTATCAGATTTTGGGCTTTGCGTGCAGCGGTGCAGGACGGTGTGAGTACGGGGCACACGAGCCCGGACAGCTTGACCGACCCCCCATGGAAGGAAGGGCAAGCACGGCGACTCAATCTCGAAACAACAGGGGATGCCTTTGCCGGTGATGGACGGTGGTGGTGTTTGCCTTTACCTGCAGGCGCCGAAGAGGAAGGCCCGTCGTCTTTCTCGAGCACCTCGACCTTTCTCCCCTCCTCGGACATGGACAGCGCGTCCGGGTCTTGCTTGCCCAAATCTGAACGGGAAGAAGGTCGTCAGGTCAGTTCGTGGATTGGTACAGTAACCTTGTTGTTACTGATGATGGGATGAGTTAATGAGTAGGCAGTTCGCCCTGTACTTTGGAGAAGATCCTCTCACTCCCAGGGGATTAGCTAGCTGACGGCTCACCTAATTGCTGGTTGGAGTTGGAGTTGGAGTTGGAGTTGGAGGTGTCGGTGGCGGCGGCCACCAGCGAGCCGATCCCAGCCGCATCCGCATTGCTGGAAATGGGGCTGACTGCTCGAGCAAACAACATTCAGAGAGTCAGTCAGCAGCCATGGAACCGAACGAGGACGGGAGGCAGACGGAGCTGCGGCGGCGGCGGCTTACTCATGGCGATGTGGATGGCGTCGAACTTGGCGGTGGAGAAGTAGGCGCAGGTGACGAGGAGGAAGCCCGCGACGAGACCGAGCCCGAACTTGCGGGGCTCCACGCGGCTGAAGGTCTTCACCAGCTTGCCGCCATCCTGGTGGGCGGCGTAGCTGTACGGAACCTTGCCGCCGCCGTTGCCGCCGCCGTCCATCCCCATGCCTGCCTCACCACCTCCTCCCCCTGCCCCCGCCGCGGCCCGCCCCCCTTTCTATCTCCAGAGCAGTAGCAGTAGCAGTAGGCGGCAGCAGACTAGCAAGCAGAGCCCCCTCTGTCGTGAGCGGAGCACGCACGGCACCTGCTGCCCAGTGCCACCAGGAGAGGCAAACAACAGAAGGAGCCCCCCACGCGAAAGCGTTAACGCGGCGAGGCGGCGCGCAATAACTTGCGGCGCTCGTGAGCTGGGGACTGGCTGGGTAGCAGATGAACGAGTGAACACGGCAAGGATTTCCAATCCTAAGGAAGGAAGAAGAGGAGGAGGGAGGAGCGGTGGGAGGCGGCCAGGTGGGGTGGCGTCCGTGTCCGTCCGTTTCGTCCATCTCTCACCCCCGCCTCGCCACCTCCATTTATTTCTTCCTCTCCATCCATAAACTCTGCATGGCGTCGTGGACCCCACATTCTGCTAAGAGTAAGTATTATAGCAGACTGTAAACCGACTAAACAAGGCCTATATGTAATAATAAAAAATTGAGATATCTGACCAGCGGTCACCGGCAAGTGTAACGTGCGGGGGGAATGGGCCGATGGCTGGCTGGACCTCGCTCCGGATGGGGGTCCGTCAGTCCGTGGAACGCTGCAGACACACAGCGCATTATTGAGGAGGGCTCGAGTAGCCGCCGCCGCGGGATGGACGTCGATCTCCCTCCTCCAGAACCGACGATGCTATGTGATGCGAGATTGGGAATCTCTCTTGCTGCTGCTCTCCCAAATCCCAATCTGAAGATCCCAATCTCTCTTGCCGCATACTACTATCGTTTCACTGCACGAACGAATCATTTTGCCTGGTTACTCTACTGTTGTTACAACGTGCTCGGACGGTAGCACATACACGGCCATCCGTCAAGCACTCGGCACATGAGGAGAAGGCGAAAGTGTGTGTGGACGAAGACGAACGAGCAAGCGCCCTCTGAATCTCGGAGTCCGTCTGAATGGCGTGACTCATCGACCCGGTGAGTCGGTGACAAAACTTGTCTGCGCGAACCGAAAACAAGGAGAGAACTCTGCGTCCATCTCTGTAAAAAGACCGGATGAGGACTTTGAGGAGGTGACCGACGAATTGCTGAAAGAGAGGCGCTCAGCTCAAAAACCGCCGCCACTGCCGCTGCTCTGCTTGCTTCCGTGCTTTCTGCGTCTGCTTCCAGTCAATCCATTGCGTGTTGTCCTGGCTGGTTCCACAAGACCACAATGCATTTGCGGGGCCTGTCCGTCGTCCGTCCCGCGAGTTGCGCCGCGCCCGGCTGGGGAACAGCAGCACGGCAAAAGCTAGCAACGTGGCCTTTGCCAGTAACGACCTACCCTTCCCCGTGTGCACACCTTATTCGTACATGGCGCAATGTTTTTTTTTGGTTAAAACAAATTAGCTAAAAACAACATCAATCGACTTATCAGCCAAACAACCTATTAATCCACTTAGTTGCAGATCATCAGATGGGAGCACAACTGTGTCTACACGCGGTGAGTGTAAATGTGTAGTAGTAGTACTGTAATTACTATCCCACGCGGTGATGATGGCCGGATTAGTGTACCGTGAGGTCGACCGGTAACTGACTTGCGCTGCCGTGGGTGAGTGGTGAAAATTTAAGACCTGCTGCCTGTAGCTAGCGATGTGGTGCTGTGTAGTAGTACTTGCACTCGGAGGATTATATTTCTTGCCCGTGTATTTATGGATAATACTAATTCTGTTGTTTTTGGCACGGTTATCAGTTGATCTCTCTAACTTCGCCATCGTTTTCTCTTCCTTATGGGCAGACAAGACAGGGAGGGAGGGAAGGGAGTCGGTGCAGCGTGCGTGGTTCCTGAATCCTGATCCTGCGCAAGGTGTGTGACCTTTTCGCCATTCAATTGAGCTTGAGCAAAGCTTCCAGGCAAGGTGTGTGAGCTCTTCTGTGGCGGCGTATGGCAAGCTCCACCACGAGCAGGAAAGCACACCGACACTTGCAGGGCGCAGCAGTAAAGTACCCGCGCACTGCTGTAGCAGAAGAAGAAATGGCCACCACTGCACCCTCTTCTTCAGTATACTCCAGTAGTACGCAGCATTGATGGGATCACAGAGGTAGGAGTAGTCAGGTAGACCTACGTAGTTCACTTCCTAGCTTGCTGATGAATCGGCGTCATGCGGAGAGGAACGAACGGCAGATCGTCGTACCGTACGCACGTGTAGTGTAGGTGTAGCAGCCAGGAGGAGGAGGAGAACTGGAGAAGGAAGGGCCGTCGTCCATGACCATGAACGGTCAATCGATCGGCCACTGATTGCATTGGAACAGTTGGATGGTGTGGCATTGGCATGGCAGCATGTGGAGATATGGATGCAGTGGTTGCAACATCGCTTCACGAGAGCGACGAGTGGCCATTCGGTCGCACTAGCCCATCGGCGCTGCTGCGTGCTGCCACAAAGCCGGTGCCAGCCGCGGCCAAAACCAGCTTGGAGTGGATGGATGGACTGATGGAGCTTGGAATCTTGCCTTGCTTGCTCCACTCCAATCCTGATGACTCCTACCCCCTCCCCGTAGTGGCATAGCAGCCAGCCCTTTGGTTCTTCCACTCTACGAGACGAGACGAACCCCCTCGACCGATTTCCGCTTTCACTTGACTTGAGACTAGGGAGTAGTAAAGCAGCGGGCATGGATGTGGATTGCCAACCAAACTCTTGTGCTCTGTTTGGGCGCTAACTGAATCAACTGCTCACCATCTTGCCTGAACCTGACGACGACGGCTGTGCTCACCGTCGGTGCAAGTGCAAGCAGGAGGTGAGGTGTAGTAGCACTAGCACAGCAGCAGCAGCACTGACCGGGACTCGGGACTGGGAGATCGCGATTGGCGTGGAGATGCCTGCGCGGCCTGCTTAACTGTGTTAGAACCACGCGACGAACTCTTTCGGCTTATGCTCACGAACACAAGCTAGAGGTGGAAGATAAACAGTATACATAGATTTTTCGGCGACGAACGCCCCGGCCACCGAACGACATGTATGTTGGCTTTGATTGTACAATGAAGATATAACTCAAGACGCGGACTCACTGCTGTCTACAGAATGGTTTTATACACCAGACGGCGCTACGCTAACATCCCCGAACTCCACGCGCACGGACACATGACCATCGTTGCACTTCTCGTTTGCAAGCCGGACTCGACTTGAGATCCTAACAAATTTGGAACTTGACCCCGTTGCGCACATACGCATCAATCCTAGACACACACGACACACACACCTTGCCGATGGACACCAACACGAGCACGTATCCGCGCGCGCCATCAACCACTCTAACACGCACACACACGCCACCATGCATGGACATGACGTAACGGCGTGGTTTATTCTAACAATCTCTCCCTAAACCACGACCTCACCGGTGATCCGACCTACAGAAGTACTGGCTCTTCATCAGCGTTGGCGAACAACGCGTCCTCCTTCCTTGGCTAGGGACAGTCCCTCGAGAAGTGACCACGGACACCACAGTTGTAGCACCTATCCTTGCCGGAGTTGCGTCGGCCTTGACTCGCGTCCGATGCGACGCTGCTCCTCGTCGTCGTCGTCACGGCCGCCGCCCCGGCCGTTCTGCGCATCGCCCGAACGTGTGCGATCCTTATTGCGTCGCGGACGACGGCGCGCCTCCCACTGCTGCTCCGTGAGCAGCAGCTACCCTGTGGGCTGTCCACCAAGCTCGATGCCGTCGTAACGCTCCTCGGCCACGCGCAGCCTGCCGACGAGCTCTTCCAGTGACATCTTCTTGAAGTCGGCGAACATCTCGATGGAGCATTGCAATTTGGTTGAACCTCGATGACACAACCCGCAACATCTTCTTGACGACACGCTCGTCCTCCATGTCCTCCCCCAACTCGCGCAGCTCCGTGGCGATGGAGCCGATCCTCACGGCGAAGTCATCGATCGCCTCGCCATCCTTGAACGCCGCGTTCTCGAACTGCTTGAGGAGGTGCCGCGCCTTGGCCTCCTGCACATGCGTGTCTCCCACGCGCAGCGACTTGATCACCTCCCAAGCATACTTGACCGTCTTCTTCGCGACGAGCCCAGACTTCATCTCTGGCGGCACACCGCGTAGGATGACAACCAGTGCCCGTCGATCCTTGCAGCGCTCGGCGTTGCCGCCCTCCACAGCATCCCAAAGCTCCATGCCCTCTAGGTTGCACCGCACTTCAAGTGTCCACTCGCGGTAGTTTGTCTTCGTCAGCTTCGGGATCATGACACCACCAAAACCGCACTCCACCACGATCGTACGCGGCGAGCTGGCTTCTCCCTTCTTATCACCACCGGCCATCGCCCTAGCTCTAGATAACAATTGTTGGAACCACGCAGCGACGAACGCTCTCAGCTCACGCTCATGAACACAAGCTAGAGGTGGAAGATGAACACTACACAGAGATTTCCCGGCGACGAACGCCCCGGCCGCCGAACAACCTGTATGTTGGCTTTGATTGAACAATGAGGATACAACTCAAGACGCGGGCTCCCTGCTGTCTACAGGATGATTTTATACACCAGGCGACGTTGCGCCCTCACGTAACGTCCCGGACTCCACGCGCACGGACGCATGACCATCGTTGCACTTCTCGTTTGCAAGCAAGACTCGACTTGAGATCCTAACAAACTTGGAACTTGACGTTGCGCACATACGCATCAATCCTAGACACACACGACACACACACCTTGCCAATGGACACCAACACGAGCACGTATCCGCGCGCCATCAATGACTCTAACACGCACACACACCGCTATACATGGACATGACATGACGGCATGGTTTATTCTAACAAACTGGACCTACGGCTGCAGGATTATCAAACAAGGTGGGGGAAACGGACAGAAAAGCACCCCCACCCAACCATCCAGCAGCCATGTCTCCTCCGCCCAGCGGCCGCCTACGACGGCTATGGCTGATCAGCGATCAATTACTTCCATTTCTCGATACAGTTTCTCCTTGCATATTCGTGTTGGTACGAATTTTTGTATGCTCCTCGCGTCGTGTGCAGACGTGCGTCAGTGCCCTCATAGCATACGGTGTACGTTGTTGTGCAGGCACAGGTAGCAACTAATTCTAACGTACGTTGTGCTGTTGTCTGTTGACAAGGCAACTAATTCTAACGTACGTTGTGCTGTTGACAAGGCAACAAGACGAGCATCCATGACCAACCACAAGGTGAATCCACGATCTACGAATAAGGCAATAGCAATATATACTTTACTTTAGTTTGTATGCATTGAACGATGCAAAAGTCCAGAAGATTTTTTTATCCAAAAAAAAGAAGATTGGGATTTCACGTCACATAAGTATGTGATAATCTCTCTCTGTATCAACAAAAAAAAAATTTAGAGTACATGAGAAAGTTTTCAGATATTAGTGGTTGCTCAATAATCAACATCATTCCTCAACCATTCAGATATTTTTTTTTTGCGAACAACCATTCAGATATTAATTAATGGATGCAATTTTTGTCCACTGAACATGCATGTATACAATCTCACCAATAAACGCTTATCAAAATCAGCTGAGTTTGACTTCTTTGAAACAAAATGCTCTTTATCATTCATAGATGAAGTGCCAACATACACGTAAGACAACTCCTATTTAAAGCATAGAGTCAAACACTTAGCTGGACTGTTGGACTTGGTTGAGACTAGAGATGATAATGGGTTTGCACATAATGGTATCACTCGTCCATACCCACACCTGTTAAAATTCTTTTACACTCACGAATGAAGAAACCCAGACCTATATATGGGTACAAGTTTGTGTCTGTCCATGCAGGTAGCGGATATCCATGAGTTGCTCGTACTTGTGGTTAGCAGGTACTCGCTACAAGCATGGGTATGGCACGAATTTTTATCTATATATGGTTTGAGTTTCTTCTTAAGTAAAAATAAAATAAAATCAAATGGATGTGGGTATGTGTGGGTGATACCCATCGGTATAAACCATTGACATCTCTAACATTTTTTTTCTTTTCAAGAACTGGTCAGGTGTCATGGTAGCAAGCCTTAGATTAGCAAATCGCCAATGATGGTTCCATTCCATAACTTCTTTACAAAGGCATGAGACGTTATCGATTGTGTCGGATTGAGAAGGCCAACTAGAGGCTGTTTGAGGTCTTAGTGGTTCCAATAGACACTTGCTGAATTACCATGAATCTGTTATAGAACAAAAAACGTTCAATATAAGGTCGTGCCCAACGCTTCACCCTGCCCCGGCCTCTACGTTTGCTTGGAGTGTCCACATCAGCTCAAATTTTAGCCTCCTAGAGTGTCAGTAGCGCTTGCAGATGACACAACGGTTTGGTCCGACAAAAGATTTGAGCCACCAATCCAACACGCGTTGCGGGCTTTGTTGCTGGAAAAAGAACTCTATATCACAGCAAAAAGTTATCATGTAATAAAGTAGAACTGCGATGTGGCATTTGATGCCCTACATGTACTTGGTCTATATGAACCTTTCTTTTCGGTGAGGCCTCAAGCTAGTGTTAGCTTAATGCACAAAATTAATGGTCCAAAGATTAAGATTTAGAAGGGGACAGAGAAACTGAAAAGTGATGGTGGTTTTTTATTAAGGAATGGAGCTTGTCAAAAGGAAACCCCAACAGAACATAACATCGTTGAAGATGAGAATACTATTACTTCCTCTGGAGGGACCACGGTCCACGCAAAGACAAACAATAGTGTCGTCATCACGCGTTTTAGGCATTCCAAATCACACCGTCAGTTAGGACAAAGCACCCCTGAAATGAAAAGTAAAGCTCGTTGACTGTGACCAGGGGTTCTTGGTTTAAGTACCACACATTTTTCCCATCACAAGTAAAGCCTGCCTGCCTGCCTGCCCGGGGGATGAACAAAGGGAGATGAGTTCAGACTTCAGAGTAAAAACCTTGTGCACGCGCTCGGGCGGATTGGCAACCAAAATCTTCAGATCTGTCTGACCCTTCTCCACATGGTAATGGTAGCTGAACCTGACGAGTGACGACGACGGCTGTGCTCACTCACCGACGAGGTGTAGTGTAGCACTAGCACAGCACTGCAGATCGACTGGGATCGGGTGGTGTCAGGGACAGGGAGGGAGATCGCGATTGGCGTGGTGGAGATGGCTGCAGGCCTGCAGCCTGCCTGCCAAACTGGACCGGCGGCAGGATTAGCAAGCAACGAGGAAACGGACAAAAGCCCCCACCCAGCCATGTCTGCGCCCAGCACCAACCACGACTCTACGCTAAACACTTTTCACATGTTTATTAATCAAAACAATCATCGAATCAGTGCCATATAGTAAGCGCGATTCTTAGAGACGTCATCCTTTCCTCCAAAAACCACTTCAATTCAATCTGATCATTAGTTTTTTTTGACGGCTCACCGTATTCTGTTTGGCGCTATGAAATACCCCCCTGTGTTCTTTTATTTGTGTCGTTTTAGCTTCTGAGGAGGTACATTTGATGAATGTGGACAGAGGGACAATCTAAATGCATGATAGACGTTGTGAATGGTTCCTAAAAAAAAAGATAGACGTTGTGAATGCAGACACTAAAATACCATAACGACAGTTAATGCGGGATATATGGAGGGAGCAAAATTAATAGATATATCAATGCAGACACTAATAGATATAGTAAAGATTGATATGGCACTACATACACGTGTACTCACACTTATGAACGTAGTAGTAAATCATATCTTTATGAATGTTTACAAAAGGTAGGTGAAGTCTAGATAAGTAACACTAATATCGACGCTTACGTTGTCTAGCTAGCAGGGAAAGAATAATAATTGTTGTAAATACTAACAACCATATTGATTTGGAGTCTTGGTCTCTTGGAGACTCGGATACAGATGGCTAGCTTCATTACAATACAAGGGCCTTAATACCAATTGATCACACAAAATCGGAGAGAAAAAAAGTAGCTCCTTTCAGATAAGTGTTGTTACACTAAATCAGGGGCGGATTTGGGGCCCGGGCTGCAGCCCGGGGCGTGGCCCAATAGTTATGGGAATAAGTTTCATAAAAAACACGTAAAAAGACCAAGCCCAATAGACACCCCTAACAGCCCAGCCCAGCTATCCCTTTCCTGGCCACAGCCTGCAAGCAGCAAGCAGCATGCAGCACGCGTGACTCTTGGCCTACTCGAGCCTGCAAGCACGCTCGCCTACACGCACACGCGCATGTGACTCTTGGCCTGCTCGACTACTCGTCGCTCTCGACTCCCTGTGTCCTCGCGATCGCCAGTGCAAGCCGCGACGGCACCGGCCACCGGGCGGCCACGCACGCAGACGCAGGGGACTGCCTGCTAGTCTGGTACGACGGCCAGGGTGAGAAGCGATTCTCAAATTCTCTGTATGTATTCTCTATTTCTCTTATCTGAATTGTCTGTCTATCTTATTTGTTAATTTTTATCCAATTGAGTTTTCCTCACAAAGTTTTCATTGAGGATATGCTGTAGCTATTGTTATTTCTCTGTATTCTCTATCTGTATTATTAAGCCTCTTTGTATTTGATACTTTTCTACCCTCATCATAGTTCTATATACCTTTCAACACTTTGAATCCATATCAATCTTTGCTATATCTATTAGTGTAGTGTGTAGGGAGCAATTTTTTTTGCCCTATGTTATTTAGCCCCCCCCCCCCTCCGGGCCGTTTCTGGATCCACCATGGTACTAGTCCTAATGTGGTGCATTGAACGTTATTATTTTTAAAAAACAGCCGTGAGCATTTTATTGTAATTATGATAATCTGAAGAATTGGATGAGTGTGCAATTTTTGTTGTGCAAGCGAGAGTTTACTACTTCATGTAAGCTTTTCCTACTTCATGTAAGCTCGATACCTTCGGGTGCTGGTGTAATGGTGTTATGTTTTTTATGGGGAGGGAAATGTCAATGATGCCTACTTCAAACTTTGATGGCGAGGGACATGTCAATGATGCCTAGCTACTTCAATGGTGTTATGTTTAGCAAGCTTATGGCTGGATCCGTAGAGTCCATAACCAGATCTAGCATTCCCAGCGGCTCTAGTGACCACAACGCAAATAGTAATAAATAGATTTCTATTCTATGACATTTGTAATGATATGGTTCAAAGTGGCCCTAATAACAAAGAGTTTGTCATATTGAGGCCACTTGGTTTTCTTAGCCCTTGATGATTGGATTTCAATGTATGGTGCAATAATATTCATGAAGGCTGAGGACCATAGTTATTAGGACAAAAAACGTAACCAAGACTTCAACCGGTTCGGTTCACTTCGAAGATCGAGAATGCAATCGAAGCAAAGAAAATCTGTTGACCTACAAAGGGAAATTAAACAAAATAGGTAACCAAAGTGCAGGATAGGGTTCAAAGCCACACCATCAGGGTATTGGGAAGAAGAGTTACCACCACAGAGCTTGTTCTTTGTTTAAGCATATCATTCTATTGAAATCTTTTGAGTTAGATGGTTCAACAGGTTGAACCAAAAAAACTGCAAATTGAGACATTGACTGGTTTGATATAGAGCCCAGTCCTATCTTAATAACTATGTTGAGGACACTGTAGTATTGCCATCCTATTTTGATGCAATAGATTGTCAAGTTTGCTCAAACCTAGTATTGAGATTGGCTTGCTTGCTAGCAAAGTATGGTTCAAAGAAACTCTAAGGAGGTGCCCAATGACCATGCATACCAGGATTTAACTTTAGGCTGCTACTAGGGTGGAGGTAGTGGTGGCATATTTCCCACTTGTGCACCTGTTTAAGTTGCTTTCTTATGGTCTAATTATGTATAATACTCATCTTTTGGGTCTAGAAAGATGACCAATGACATTCCATAGAAAGATAGTTTATTATTCACAAATGGTTTATACCTCTCATGTTGCACTCTGTGTCCCCCCTTAAAACTAGTTTTTGCATAATTAAGGGCATCATATGGTTTAACCTTGCTTAGGTGCTATTTGGATTACTAGTCCATGGACTAAAGTTTAGCCCCTAAACTTTAGCCTAATTTAGGACCCCTTTGAGAAAACTTTAACTCATATTTTAGCTATTTGATCACTTTTATCCCTCCTATTTCGATCCCCATGAAAAAATAGGCCAAAAAGTATAGGACTAAATTTTTGGCATGGGATCCAAACAGATCCTTAGTTTTAAATCTTCGCTCATTTTGAGAATGAGCTTTGGAATATTGATCTTGTGTGTCCATACATGAACTCATGAATTGATTTATGGCATTTCAATAATGACACCCTATGGCCAAACATGAAGTGATTTATGACATTTCAATAATGACCCTTGACTTTCTCATTGTTTCTGTCTTTGGGCTTGAATGCTAATCTTGCTACTTCGTTACATGGCTGGATGATGCCTCAATCCATTCACAAAACCATTTTCCTACTCATCTTTTGGGAGAGGAGCTTTCAGTATCAATGTTCATACTATCAACATAGAATGCATAGTCCAAATGTTTGCCTCACAAAAATCTTGCTCAATAACACGTTTTGCCTGTCCTATACCCTAGTGATATTATTTTGTTCAGTTGTCCTTTTATGTTGCAACAAGTTAAAATATGCATTTCATTTAAGTTAATAATATTCACTCAAAAACATTTTCAAAAAATATTTTTATTTGTAGATTTTTTATGAAAATTATTTTGAACCATTGACTAGGATATCAACATAACAATTTTGAATATGGAAATAATCTAGAACCCTAACAAATACATCTTAAATTAAAGTGAACCGATAAAAATTGAGAATTACCCCTTCCATCTCAAACTGTAAGTCACGTTCTAATCTACAACATTTTATGATACCAAATAAATATTGTTAGATTTTTATTAATTACTTTTATACACCTATTTCATGTCGTAAATATTCGTAATTTTTTCTATAACTTTGGTTAAATTTGAGATGCTTTGATAACTTATAATTTAAAGTAGATGGAGTAGATCAAGGACTGCCGATTTTGAAAAATGAAGCCGCTGCTACAACATGATCACGTATAAAACACCTATTTTTGTTATATTAATAATAAATAGCCATAGGGAGCCACGCGGCGTCGATGGCGGGCGACCGTGTAATCTGAGACGAGAGAGTACGAATACGAAGAGGTAAGGTGTCTAGCTAGGCCCCGGTGTAGATGTGGAGGTTACACGCCATGGTGACGATGAGGAAGATGGTGAAGAAGAGGATGGTGTGCACGGTGGCGGCCTTGCCGGTGACGCGGAGGCTGCCGAAGTCGACCCAGCGATGAAGGCCGGGGAGCTCGATGAGCAAGCCCGGCGAGAGCAGCACGAAGAGCACGACGCCCACAACCACCGGCGCCCAGTCCAGCATCCCGGTTTAGTTGGTCTTCTTTCTTTTGCCTTCCAGATCACTAACTTGTCTAGGTAGCTACTGTTGTACTGCTGCGTGTGCTAGCTGGGTGTGGGTGTGGGGTTGTCTCTATGTTTATGCCCAATGTGTGCTTACAGTTTGTGGATCAGGAGCAGCAGGAATGAGAGGGAAAGTGGGCAATAATAATAACTAGCCGTCCACGAGCGTGATCGGACGGCCGGAACGACGGGGGCGACGTGGCCAGCTCTCCTGCGGGGGCGCTATCGGGACATGTTGGGGGAAATGGGGTCGAAAGGAGAGGAGATTCATCAATGAATGAGACGTTGACGACATCCATGCATAGCTGACCCAATCGACGCCAAAGAGTGAGAAAGGGAAGAGGGGAATCCATGGACGAAAAGCATCTGGATGAGGATGGGATCAGAAAAAAGGAGCTTTGCAGCTTCATCAGGGGAAGCTGACTCTGACCGCGCTTGCTTGATTAATTTGGTGGTACAACGGTGTGCATGTTTTTTCCTGCCTCATTAATTTCAACGAAAATGCTTAAGGCCCCGTTTGTATTTTTAGAATTCATTTTAATAATTATATTTAGCTATACAAGGAAGATACTACTGTTAGTCATAGAAGGGAGATAACTATAATTGTCGAGTAGAAACATAGCATTGTGATTTATAGAATCAATTTTCATCTCTCACCCTATAAATTTAAGATAGGCTTATATTTGAATTTTGGAAAGTGGTGGAATATCAAATTCCAAGTCAAATAGCCTAAGTCATTAATAGATTTCAATTCCTTCAAATGAAAAAAAAATTCTAAAAGTCGCTAAAAGAAAATGCACGGATATCAATATCATAAATATGCGATTTGAGTATTCGGATACGGATACAATATCGGTTGTTGAATATTCGGACTCGGATATGGACACATCTGAACCATTTTAAATGGGTTCATTCTCGAATACTGTCAGAAAATATTCGTACCATTTTCACCCCTACCCGCGCCCACGCCCCACCGCCTCCCCTCTCACATGGCCATGGCGGATGTGGTGGCGGCGATAGCTTCGGATCCAAGCCAGATAGGTCTCCTCTCTCCTCCTCCTCCTCCTGGATTTGCTTTCTAGGGTTTTAGTGAGACCCCTCTCGTCTTCTCCAACTATGGTGGGGTATAAAATGACCGGTCGAGGGGAGGAAGACAAGTCAGGCAGTGGGGATGATCCATGGGTGGTTTAGGGGAGCTGACGACAGCAGGGGCGCTCAGGCCAAGTCGAGGCGAGGGGACTCCGGCCATGGCAACGACGGCAGGGGCGCGAGAGGGGAAGATGGTAGTGTCACGAACAAGCTAGGGTTTCACCGGAGCCGGGCTCCAACGAAACCCTAGCTTGCCGCAGCGGGGTGGTGCTGGCGGAAGGGGCAATGGCGCCAGAGTCGCAGGAAGGCAAGCTCTTATGTTTTTTATCCGACTAGGTGTTCGGACGTGTGGGCACGGAAGCTCCAAACCCTGCACGTGCATGATGTAGTAAATTCCTAATTTTATTTATCTTTTTTGATTGGTTTTTTAGGTAACTCAATTCAATTGCAGTTTGTTGTGATTTAAAAAAAACAAAAAAAATGGGGCGGCTGCCCTGCCGCTGTCAAATTCTATTGGACCTTAATTTATAGAAAAAAATATATTGGACCTTTGAAGGGCCCATGTCGAGTAGGATTGCCGATTGTGCTTCTCATGCGCAGAACCCATGCGGTGCTGGAGGCCCGCATAGATCCGTTGCCTTGCCTCGCACCGCACCCGTGTAGGAGTACTCCCCTGCGCAAGCAAAGCAGCAACAACGGTTGGATTCCATTCGTTCCTTGCCCCCCGCACTGAGAGGTTGGACCACACACGCATGTGCCCCTGCCAATGACGTGTGGGCCCTTAAGTCGCTCTCAAACCACAAGGTGGGCCCTGCAACACTTTCTTTCTCTCCTCTAAAAACTAGTATAACGCTACGGATTTGCCTGTGCTAACGCTACAGGTTATATTAAGTCTAAAGTTAATTCTTTTAAAATTGAAGTACTTCATTAAGATTTAGTCAAAAACATAATTCTATGGCTCCAAAAGAATTAGAGCAATTTGATCCTAAAAAGAGTTATGCATTAGATGAAACAGAGGAGAATATCATGCGAGGAGCTGCACTCACCCTAATGAATTCAGTTTGAAAAAGTTGAAGCAAAAACATTAAAAAAATAAAGCATACAAGGGTTAGAGCATGTTGCACCAGATAATATCGTACCATCTCAATTGAACTACACCATTCACTTCAGGCAACACCAAAAGGTAGTCATTCATACAAACTGTTGAACGTTGCATGATGTCAAAGAGGCTCCAAGATAATCAACAAAATTGAGGAAACACATAATATAAATCAACAATTCTCAGTTCAAATAAAAAAGACAACACAAAAAAATGAAGAATTGAGTCATATATAGTACCGAATCACGGTACTTTGGGACATCACCACCAACATTACCTAAATTCTATACAGGCAGCAAAACAAAAAGAAAAAAATAACCTAAGCATCACTCTATGTAAAGTCTCATATAGAAGAGAGTAACTCATTTATTTCAATTGAACATGTTTATGAGCATCCTCTCTTGGGAGTTGGGGGAGTTGGGGAGCTTGACAAAGATGGGCAAAAACTATGGAGACCAGCTTCCTGAACTGCATGGTAGCCTCAAGCTAGACATTAGGGTCGTTGGAGAGGACAGCCTGCACCATCGCCAGCAAGCCATTGAGCTGCACAAGCGGACGTCAAGAAAATGAGCTCCATGTAGTTAGATCAAGCACTACCCGTCACAATTGGGTAAAATTATGCTAATGAAATTGGAGGTTAAATTCAGAAGCATATTCAAAATTTGTAACTTGAAATATTAAATATTTGAAGGCTCACCTTGTGCTGGTACCTGATACACATGAAGCGCCTTATTAGGAACCAATAAACAGCAAGCACTCTTGGTTGATAACAAATCGATCTTGTTCCTTCCACCTACAGAAACAAAGCAGTGATCATGCTTAAGCCTAGCAAACAATTCTTCTTCAGCAACAAGATCCATCGATTCTTTTTCCTAGCAAACGAGATGCTCACATCCATATAATAACACCAACAGGACGACAGCCTGAAATGCATTGACAGACAGAACAGATTCCATCTTCTAACTGAATGGTAGTTAAACTTCATCTATCCCAAGTATCATATAATCCATCTGAAAAGTTTAGCTCCATAAATAAATGTCAAAAACTCCAAAAGATTCCATAAAATTTATTTGTATACAAAGAATCCACAAAGAAGTAAGTTTAGCTCCATAAATAAATGTCAAAAACTCCAAAAGATTCCATAAAATTTATTTGTATACAAAGAATCCACAAAGAAGTATTAAATAAATTTGGGCTTAATAATCATATCCGCATTTCAGAGAACTACATAACATATATAACATGCTTATTATTGAAGAACCTACCCATTGACCCTCTCTATTTAAAAAATATTTTAATTATTCAAACGACGACACCCACTCATGAACCCAGTATCTTACTCAAACGTAACCTACACATAAATCTGCAAAATAAGACAAAATTAGGTTAAATGAGCACAATTGTCTGAACTGTTCCATTCGTTTGCACAATTGCAAGATAGAAGCAAAGATTCCATGGGTGACCACTACCGATTGAGCGAGTGACTTACCATGGGATGTACTTGATGGCCATGAACCAACATAATCAATGTACTCTGCCCACCTTGGTAACAGATCAAGGACTAAAGCATATAAGTATGACTAAAGCATGACTCACAAAGAAATGGCTACTAACTACATATAAGTATGGCATTTGATCGCTTTGTCACTTGAAAATCAATGTGTGCTGCATCTTGGTAATCCTATCTCGGTAGGATTGCTTTCAGCAACCATTTCATTTGCATAGCTGTCTCATGTGTCAATTCGGTCAAGGAGTGTAGTTGACCTTACTAAGCTCACAATGTCGTCATTCCAGACCCCTCTCTCAGCCTATGGTTTCCATGCTCGAAGCCGTCTTTGACAATCTGCACCTATGTGAAAGGACTACATTTTTCTTACTGCTTGCAACTATGCAATTAAGCCATTAATCATAAATTTAGTGGTAATTTCAAAGACCACCAAATCAAAAGTGTTCTAACAAATGGATGCACGTACATATCAACAAAAGTATATATAGAGGAAGGCATATGGCCATCGGTCACCTAAAATTCTGTTGCGCCCAAAAATTCTCCCATGGCTTTTTTCAAAAGTTTGCAAAGCATAATCTTGATTAGAAACTATAAGATGCAACAATTTATCTATATGTTTTATTAATTATTATACAATAAGTTAAATTCTAGTCATGCGATTTTATAGAAGCAATCAAATTTGTGGATAATCAAACTCAAGAGCATAACTGCACATTCTGCAATCTGCAAGAAAATAAATGGGGCATGAAGATATCACCATGTCCATCCTGACGAGCTCGATTCTGCTGCCGGATTGATGCTAAATTCACATCTCCCAGTTTGGTGGCCTAGTCCCACCACAGTGGTCTCATGGAAATCCATCGGGGATGCAAACCAAAATCGAGAAGAGGAACTCCTGTGAACATCGACACTACAATTACAAGCGACACAATTAAAATAGCACTAATGCAATTAATTGCATATATATCAAGACAGCAGATGTCAGCTTGGTACAAATCCTAACCAAAGTTCAGGCTTAACACGTTCACAAGCTCCTCACCTCCGTGCAGGCTCAGCTGCTCAGTCGACGGTCAGGGAAAGGGACGCGGGCGGCCCTCCAGGCAGCTCATCATCGATGCCGAGGACGCGCGCGTGGGGATGGAATCGAACCCTGGCTGAGCAATTCGCGCTGATGGGGCAGGTGAGGGCGCGGGGATGTGAGTGTGGGATGACGGGTCAGGTAGTGAGATTCAGGCTTCCCACCCTTTTAGAAGTTTTCAATTATAGTAGAGAAGTTACATTAACAATGGTCACCTTTACACAATTACAAAATTAGACCATTATAAGATTGAAAAGGTTATATGCTGGGTCTAGACAGAACATGAAAAGGTGCAGATGTGTGATTTATTCAGCAATTTTACATGGAAAAAACTGCATCATAATCATATTACCCCACTGTCTGTTGCTATTGAAATGCTGAAATCAAGAGCCCAATAGATAGATGAATAAACAAGCACGAAATGTTCCTTTTATTTAACATAAAGAACTGACCGGGCATCTGTTTCTTTACCTCCAAAGATATTGTATAAAGTACAGTAAATGAGTCCTCAAAGTACAGTAAACTGATGTTCATAACTGCTCAAAACCAGTCAAAAACTGAAATATCCAAAGTAAAACAAAAGCGAGTCTAGATTCACGCCTAGCTCTCCTAGCAGTGTTGCCATCAGTTTTCTGGATTATTAAATTCTTCATATTCTTACCAAAGACTAAATTACAAACAGCCTACATGACAAACAATTTGGATACAATAAATGGCCAAATAATTTATTTTCGATTTTCATATCATGATTTTGCTAGACATAGGAGTAGAGATGGGAAAACAACTGAAACTAAAACAATAAACACTCCAGACATGAAGGATTCTAAAACATTTATATTACATGATAGAGGTACCATCGGACATTCCTTGCTAGGCCGAATCAGATAGTTTTCGACTGACATTGGCATCCAAGAAGAATATTGGTGCTTAAAAATCCCAATAAATCACCACATCTGCACACTAAAACATTATGGATCAGAGCTTGACCACTTATTAGTGTCTGAATTATTAAAAAAAATATTACAAATGAATTTAGCTAAACAAGCTTTAGTACTCCTTCATACTTGTATGGCACAATCTCCAAAAATGTGTAGGATGAGCTTTATTAGTAGAACGGGTGGTCATCTAAGCTTTTGTTCGGCAGGAACTCATAGAGAACAGCAGCATGTGCTTGACTTCATCTGAATCAAGAATACTCATGAGTTAGACTTCAGCCAGCCACTGGATACGATTCTTTTTAACTCAAATAAACATGCTTATTAATGGACACATCACAACACTCTAATATTTTCATCCTGGATAGTCATATGCCAATGGAGCAACATAAACTTGCAAAACAGAACAATGACATGCAGGTTTAAATTACCCTCTGTAAATTAGTCAGCAACGTGCACCCTATCCTTGGATTTCAGGATTTCTAAAATTGACTGGATTTGGAAGAACAGTTACTATCCCCTCTTCGGCCGAACAGAACTAAGCTAGCAGTACAATCCCATTAACTAAATTCGAACTCTTCCAACTCAATTAATCGAAGTTAGCAGGCATAATACATTTATGGGCATGTAATTAGATCAGATCCGAATAAGGGTTTGGGTGCTCTGTTTCACACAGAAGGAAGGGAAGACAAAGGGTTGGCAGTTGGCACACATGGTGGTTCTCCTCGCCGTCAAAGTGCGAGGTTAAGACCTCGCGAAGGGCACAGCCTAGACCTGAGGATGCCGGACTTGGCGAGGCCACCGGGTGCACGAAGTGGACGAAGGCATGCGGGGGCAAGAGATTGAAGGTGTTGGCGCCTGGAAGCAATGTCTTCACCGTCGGCGGTGGGACAGATGGGTTTAGGGTAACCTGCGTCGGGGATGGGGTACCCTGCGGCGGGGCGGCGGCGTTGTGGACGGGGTGGCGTCGTGACGGCCTGCGGCGACGGTTTCGCGGCAGGGGAGGGAGCGAGCGGGCGGGCGATTCGGCGGCGGAGAGGGATCGGGCGGCCGGGCGTTTCAGCGGCGGGATCGGGTGTGGGAGGCGATTCACCCGACGCCTATGGGGAGCCGAGGTTGGATCCTGATGCGGGTGGCGTCGTCGGGCGGCGGTTCTGGCGCCGCCGTTGGTGAGGGGGATGGAGCGGCGGGGCGTGTGCGGGCGTGAGAGCCGGGAGCGAGCGTTGGAGGTGGGGCGGTTTTTTTTTTCACGCGGTCTAATGGGAAGCCGGGCGAAGTTAGCGATGGGAGGCGAGGGGATTCGCCGGGCGACGATTGCGTTGCTTGCGGGGGTGTGGGCGTGGGCGCGGGGGTGAGACGTGGGTCAGCCTGGCCGTGGTCAGGGTGAGATTAGACTTCGCACTCTTTTAGAAAATTTTAATTATAGTAGAGATGTGTGACCGGCAGGTGTCACTATAACTGTGACGCTCCTCATTCCCTTCCTCAGAGATTGAGAAGAACGAACGACAGAAAGAGAGCGTAGATTTGGAGCTTCTTCACTTGAGAGGCGAAGGAAGGAAGAGGAAGAGGAAGAGAAAGAGGGAGAGGGAGGGGGAATCAGAGAGGGGGATCGATGGCGGACTGGGGCCATGATTGTGGCGACGGTGCTATTCGTGGTCCTCATGCCGGTACTACTCTGCACGCTGCCGAGCCGGGGCCGAGTGGCAGAGTTCGGCAGCATGCACACCAGTGGCGCCGCCATTGGCATCCACGTCTACGCGGGCTAGTAGCCCACCGGTGCCGAGGCTAGGGCAGGATACGATATCCAGTTTTAGGTTGCGCCGCCGCCGGCGGAATGATTCATATCATGATCTGCTCTTGTTTTCCTTTCCCTTTTGTCCATATTTTGGGCCATTGATTCGTGAGTTCGATTAATGTAGGGAAAATTGGCTCTGGACACTCAAAGTGACCACCCTTTGCTGTTGGACACTGAAAATGGAGCGATTTGCTGGAGGACACTCTGGTTCTTGGCAAATTTAGTGGTAAACACAGTGCCTAATAAAATATTTTAACAAAATAGATATCAAATCATATAAATGTCCAAAAATTATACTATAAATTTTTCAATGCTCTACATGATGAGAACTACTCCCTCCGTCCCAAATTAACTGTCGTTTTAGGTTTTCGTATTACAACTTTGACTAGATTTATATAAAATACGTGCAACATTTGTGTCTCTAAATAAATTTATTAAAAAACTAGATCAAAAGATCTATCTAATGATATCAATTATATATCATAACTATTAATAATTTTTTATATAAAATTAATTCAAGTTATTTTTCGGGAAGTGAGAAAGACAGATATTTTGGGACGGAGGGAGTATATAGTAAAAATATGATTTTGCACTAAAATAATCATCTTGTCCCTCTTCATAAATAGACAAATTTAACCATAGTTAATTTTTTTATATATTTGTAGGACACTAAAATTTTTGGAAAAATCATAGAATGTGTATATCATCAAATTATGACTATGCTAAAAAAAATAGCCTAAGCAAGACTAGGGGTTCGAGCGCCGCTGGCTTGGGAGATGGCACTGGAGTTGTGCCTGGCCTTGCCCCGCCAGGGAAGGAGAAGCAGGTGATGGCTGGCGTGAGGATTTTGCTGTATATCTCCATGCTCACGCTCTCCTCGTCCTTGGCCACGTCCTGCCCCGCCATCGCTTCTACTACCTCTCCGAGGTGCTATCCTGATAGTACATACACTCTCCAGGTGGCGCGTGCTTGGTGCCATTGCGCGCCACCGTGGGTGTTGGCTTCATCCCTTCCCCCCAACGATGATGAAGCATGTGCGTTTGAGATCTGGTAAGTCTTCCTAATTTTAAAAAATTATTTAAATTCATTTTTCTATTTTTATCTAAATTTATGGTTTCTCAGAAAAATATCTATAGAGACAGTTCATTTTTCAACCATCTCTAAAAATATTCAACCGTCTCTATAAATTGATTTATAGGTATAAATAGCTGATTTGTAGACTGAGGCTTAGGAGCAGTTGGGCCGATCGTCCCTACAAAACAAGACTGCGGTAGTGAGCGGGCCGGTGGCGCTCGTAATGCTGCAGCACGTACGAAGGCACGTTGGACCTGTCCCAGCTGATCGGATAGAGGAGAGAGAAAATAAAATAAGTCATGAAGAAAAAGAAAAGGATAAAAAGAAAATGAGAAAATAAATCCTTCGAGGCATGTTGAACATTTTGCACTGTGGTTTAACACTGTTACCTATGAAAGTCGAGGAAATGACTTGGAAGACCAAACAAAAAAAAGTTTAGATGAATAACAGTTGGGTGCGCTTAAACTTTTAGTCACCTATAGATAAAGGTCATCTTTTTTTAATGGTACACAGGTAAAGCTTTCAGTAAACTATTGTCTGGCAGCTTCAACTTCTTGCGGTGATGCCGAAATTCCCTCGCTTTGATAGGCGCCAGGAAGGCACAAAACACTAGCAACCACTTAGGCCCAAATCATATTTGACGGTCTACATATACAGTCCTGCTAGCATCTCTATCTGATTAATGATCTGCAAACCATGCAGCAATGACATGTGTAGCATCTGAAAGAAATCCAAGTGTCCTTGTTTGTGCAGTTATATCTATCTCATTGCACATGTGCTGAGGTAGATTAAGGCTATCTTGATATATGTAGTAAGTTTATAACCAAACAAGATCTAAGAGGGAAGATCGAGGAGCACTACTCGGCGGCATTGCGGAGTTTGTCATGGATGGAAGCGAGAATGATCTAAGATGAGGTTCGGAGGGACTGAAGACACGAGGACTGAGGAAGAATGTACGGTGTAAAATCTTGGATAGGTAGCGACAGCACTGGAACAGATTCCAACCGGCAGGTTTGTAATATTCCTAGCCTTCGATTAAAAATCATGCCAAATTCTCCATTTAGTGCATGTATTTGGATCCATGCATGCAACTCAAGTACCTCCATATCTGGCCAATCCTCAAAAAATATACCATGGACACGCGATAGGATATGCAACACTTGCTGGCTTTTCCTTTACTGGATTCTCCCCTTTGGCACATTCGGAAATAATAGAGATTGCGACGAGAGGTAGATGCCACGTTTGGGTGGGAATGATGCTGTGTTGTTTCGTCGAGAGCTACCTTTAGGCAGAAAGACATCAACTTGAGGAGTTATTGCTCCTATTACTATTAGTCTGCGGCTCCCTTTATTCTCAGCCTACAAGGACATCGATCTTATCTATATATGAAGCTTCTTTCTGCAGGCATGTCCCAAATATGCAACTCTTGAAGCAAATGATTAGTTAGCTAGCTAACATGGTGATATGGATCAAGAACGGGATGACACTTGTTGATTAGATGTCGTATAATTTGATTAGTAAGTATATGTGAAGCAGCGATGTTGGCTCCGTTCATCAGTATTATTTCAGCACTACTTTTCAACGAACAAATAATATTTTTCTCTCACAATAAATCAGCATAACCATTCAACATAAACTAAATTTCAATGAAACAAACATAACCGTTATAGTGCAAACATAACCGTTATAGTGCAGCCGCGCGCACTGCACTGCGAAGTCTACAAATGGTACTATTAATAATGATTATAAACAATGGTATCTATTGTGATAAAATCATAGCTTGGCAGCTTTCAGGAATCGATCTATGGGAGTAACATAAGTTTCAGCTACCATGATTATAATAAAATCATGAAAGTATATTGGCTTTCGATGTTGTATGTATGTGCAATATTGGCCCATCAATTCCCAACGCGCAAGGACAGAAAGCTCGCGATCAGCGCAACCAATATCGTTCGCCTTTTTCCTTTGCAAGAAGATATTCACAAAAGAAAACAAACGTGGTCATAGCAACAGTTCATTGGCATCAGTGATATGGTTTCATGGTTTTTTCGGTAGATGTGTCTATGAATGTCAGCGCGCAATGACAGTGACAGCTAATAATGCATGCTTGATGAGAGCGATGGCTGTAGCAGACTTGAGCAAAACATTGTAATTAGCTATGTGATATTTTCTGAAAAAAAAACTACAGATTTCTCCAGCATTAAATAAAAAAAATCCAGATTTACAAGAGCTTTATTTTCTCGACTCGAGAAATAAGACTCTCAGTGGAAATTTTATTTGAGTTTCATTCGCATTAAATATGTTACTACATAAGCATTTTTAACGAAATGATAGTGTATTTATCTCTCGGCACGAAGACCAACTCTCTGTAAGTTATAAAATTAAATGTATATGTAACTATAGAATGAAACACTCCATTGAGAGTATGTATTCAAGTTTCATTTTATTTTATATGGCATGACAGTCTTAGAAATAATACAATGAAACTCTCCACTAAAACTCAAGGTTTGCTTAACTGTCATGGAGAGAGGACAGTTCCAACCACAAACAAATAAAAACATATTTTCTATGGTACCTCTCCAAATATATTTTCTATGGTACCTCTCCAAATAAGTGTGAGTTGTTCATTTATTTTGTTCGGACGGATATAATCACATATTACCTCCTCAGGGGTAATATGTGAAATATATGTTTATTGAATTTTCTATTTAGTAAAGTATGATAAATTATGGAAGTTTTAGGTATAAAAGTTCCTTTTTTAGATTTGATTGACGTATGTGTTATCTGGCAGATGTGATAAATATTTTTTTTATTTTTCAACTTTGAATAAATTTGGATTACCATGTAATTTTACATATGACTTAATACATTTGAATTTGCATGAGTGTCTACGTGACCTTTCATATGACATGACATCATGCCTCCATTATATGACTTGCTTAATAGTGTTTAATGATTTTTATTAGTTAGTATGACGCGTTTCTCACTCAACTTTTGTGTACTATTTAACCACTCTAACACACTCGTTCAAAGAGATTTGAAATAATTGTACGTGTACATATTTAAAATATAAGCGTAAAACGTGTGGAAGAATATTTGACAATAAATATTTTATTAATTTAATATATCTAGCTACGACAATAAACGTCGTCTAACGAACCACGAAAAAGGAAGGCCAAGGCGCCGTGGCTTTTGTTTCCATGACTTGGGGATTCAGCAATATTTTTTCCTTCCCTAGATTAGTTATCTAATTGATTAATTAGTTTTAAAAATCTAAAAATTCAAAAAATCAATGACTTAGATTTATTTGAGGTATTATATCTCCTAAGAAGTAAAGGATGTACCGTAGCATTGCCCTACAATAAAAGAAAATAGCTACCCACACTATTTGTGCGGGCCACCATCACCCTTGCCATTTACATTTTATTGTTTTGATCTCCACACTACTTTGAATTGTTTTTTGTCAGTGTGAATAATATGTATAGGTCAATCTACCTAATGTTGCTCCTAAAAATTACATATATTATAGTTAAATAATTAGGTTTGGAAAAACGAAATTTTGATGGATCGAGTAGACTGTGTTTGAGATGAAGAAATAACTTGTGCATTTAGTTATTTATATATATAGTGCATAAAACTTGGAAATATATGTGTTACATGAGAACCCTCCCGCCGGTTCTCTTGCTTTTATTTGGTCCCATCCTTGGAATGTTGATGCAAATAGTCATGAGCCTGGAAGGCTCCACGATGCATGGAGCCCAGGTTGCATGGAAAAAGGAACCTGCACAGGTACACATCTCAAGAGAATATAGACATTTCAGCGTACATACATACACAAGACCCCTTGAGTCTTGGCAGAGTCATGTGCGGTTGCAGGGGCGCAAAGCATAAACCAGCCACAGATGAGCTGCAGCATATATATACACACACATGGCCTTCACAAGAGACCAAATATGCCAAAAGGCCCGTGTAGACTGCCTGCGTGTGCATCATCGATCATCAACATGCATGAGTACACATCAATAACAACGTTCGGAATATAATCGTTTATAGATGTAGAGGGCCTACTATCTTATTATATGCATGAAATTCTTCGTGCCATTTCACATAGTTTTGCTGGATATGTACAGCACTAGCTAGCTAAAAGATGCGAGCATCAGACATATGGAATATAGATCAACAGGATTCAGAATTATATTATATTATATTGGTCCTGGACTGGACACTATTCCCTTATCCCATGGAGCCTGCCTGTGGCCGGCCCACTAGCTACCTCGACTCTGTGAGCGACATGTCCATGGTAGACGTGGCCACACGCGCTCTGTGCGCGGAAACATTTGCAAATGTGTAGTAGTAGTAGTAGAAAGTGCTATAAATAGTCAGGAACATGATGCCCGGAGCCTACACACACCACCTCAGTACCTCACACACAGCTTAGCTTAGCTAACACCAGCAGCTCCCTAGCTCCCGTGTGCAAGCCAGCAATGGACATCGGCTTCTACAAGCGTGTCAGGGGCATCAAGCACAAGGCGACGACGATGCCCTTCTACCCCCGGAAACCGGCGCAGGTGGCACCCGCCGCGCCGGTGCAGCAGGCTGTCAGCAAGGCGAAACAGCCCTCCGCCACCACGGTGTGGTCGATGCCGCCGCCGCCGCCGTCGACCGTGGTCGCCATAGAGGCTGTCGTCGGAAACGGCGTGGTGCCCGGCGGTGGCGGCGTCGGCAGCGACGCCGACATCGACAGCCGGGCAGCCTTGTACATATCCAGGGTGCAGGAGCGGCTCCGGCGCGAGCGCATGGCCGAGGACTGGCGGAAGTACTACTGACCGCGCTGCGCTGCTAGCTGTGCCTAGCTGCACGATCCCGGAGCAAGGTTGGGTGTGCCCAGTTAGTTAAACATACATATACCAATAGTACTTCCTAATCCTTGAGTTATGTAGTTCCTTTCACGGTACGGTGTGTGTATGATGATGTACACTTCATGTACTACGTACGATGTGTTATATGTTTTATATGGCAAATTCTGATTTCTAGAGCAAAAATTAGGTCAGCTTCAGTGAAGATTTAATTTCATCAGAGTTTCATTTGTATTTAAAACTGTGACATCAACAAATGATGAGTTGGTAGGTTCATTGTGAAAAGAGAAAGAATTTCATAAAATTTCATCAAGATATTTATAATATTTATCCACACAACACAAAAGATAATATTTATCCACACTACACAAAAGGTGACATGACAACCTTGGTAACCAAACCTTGAAACTCACTAGTGAAATTGGCCTTATAGTTTCTACCATGCTAGAGCAAGGCGGTTCGCTTGGCAACTACGAGTGGTTAGAGTGGCGGGGATGAGGAGTTTCTTCCTTCCTTCCTTCCTTCCTTCCTCTCCCTTCTTTTTTTGAGGTTGTTGCCGTTTTCCCTCTTACAAGGCTCGTAGCAACTTTTGTGTTGGATGGCAACAGCTCGTGACGACTCTACGCCATGGATTGTTGACGGTTGACAACGTCAACTATAAACCATTAATATGACATACTTTTATCCTTAAAATCAATCACCAACATAAGTCTAGTGGTTTGAACTAAATATTTCTACAAGTTTTGGTGATTTCGTAAGTGCAAGAGCGTTTATTAAAAAAAAAATAGGCCAAAGTGGACCATGCTACTATAAGGAATTTGATTCATCCGCAATAAAACTGACTCCGCAAGACTCTAATCCACGGTTGAAGTCAAAAGGACGAAGATTCAAGTGGATGTGGGCCTTAGTGGGGTCGACCGCCCCACCTGTAGGTCAGCCAACTCTCCTGGTGCCACCTGTCGATTTGGATCGATCTCAACCGCCTCTAAGTATCATTCTCCACCATCGTATCAAGTCGGTTTGGATGAAAGGAGGAGATTAAAGTGTGACATGGATCGATGGCGTGGAAATTACTTGCCCCTTACCCCGTGTCCTCTATAAAAGGAACCCCAAACCCCCTCCAGAAAGGCACCCGTATCCATTCGATT
The DNA here is from genome assembly GCA_022036555.1 of Microstegium vimineum. NCBI lineage: Eukaryota > Viridiplantae > Streptophyta > Magnoliopsida > Poales > Poaceae > Microstegium > Microstegium vimineum. Next base: position 19,946,403 of record CM039134.1, on the reverse strand, counting down.
CATTTGAGTCAAAGAACCACCTCAAGAGAGGAAAACTCCACAAACATAGATTCATAGGTCTAGTTAAGTTAGATCAAAGTAGAGTCAAGTTTCTACTCGGGTTCAAGATCTAGTCATCCAAAGGCTAGGTATAGCCCTTGTATCCATCACATTATATTTATCTACTTGATGACTTTGTTCTTCATTTATATCATGTTCTTATTATAGTCAGAGTTATCACTATATCTATGCACAGGATCACAAAGCAGTCAATTCAGTGTTCGAACAGGTTGAGTAGCCGGATTATATGTAAGCATGGTACTTATATAGTCTTGCGTGTTGATGCATCCTCCATTCTAGGTATGGTAGATCTATGTGGCTGACAGCCTAGTAGTGAAAGGTTCTAGTATGGCTAGAGGGGGTGAATATCCTAATAATTGATTAGTAAAATAAAGGACTATAAGCAAGTTTAGCACTAGCACTACCAAAAGAGGCAAGTCACCTATCCAACAAGTATAGTTCCTAGCAAAACTAATTCACACAAGGAAATAAATAAACTAGCTAGAGAACTATATGTTATCTATCATATATAAAACTTTCTATCACCTAAATTGGGACCAAGATGGTGCATTTGGAGTTGACATTATGAAGTAAGCCATAAAGGATGATTTAAGCCAGAACATGGAGATTTCTTATTCATCTTTTCTTTCGATTAGTTTCTATTGTGTGCATCAGGATCCATTTAGCATTTTATAAGGTCCAGGTGAACACACAAAAGGATGTAAACATTTCACATCTCTCTCTACAATAGTCAATAGTAAGTCTTGCATAGGCATTATTTGCCTAAACGGTTGTTTAGCCTGTTTACACACCGTTTAAACGCTACATGATAGTACACCATTTCCGTTTAATCAGTTGTTTTAACCATTTAAATAGTCGTTTTGCCCATTTAGACACCTATTTTATCTGAATAAAGAGCTAAATGGCAGATGACCGACTATTTACCGTTTAGCGTTTAGGACAACGATGTGCATAGATCGAGAGATGGATAATTTCTTTCCTTTGCCACTTGTAAACCTAACAGTGGCAGTTCAGTGCTTTTTTGGTCTGGCCCCTGGACAGGCCAAGCCATCAAGAATAGATACCCACAATTGTTCTCCTTCACTAAGAAACCCAAGTGCTCTGTAAGGTTCTATAGAGATAAAGATGTCAATATTATTTTCAGTCTACCCTTGTCCTCTCAAGCTGCCACACAACTAGAGGATTTAGAAGACCTTTTAGAGTATGATGATTGGAATGACAATGAGAATGACATATGGAGCTACTCATGGTGGTCTGGTGTGTATAGAAGTAAGAAGGTTTACAATATTTTGATTGGATACACTGCTGCCTCTCCCCTCTTCAAATGGCTACGGGCATCGAGCAACCTAGGGAAACATAAATTCTTCTTTTGGCTCCTCTTAAGGGATAGGCTGAGTACAAGGAACATTTTAAGAAGAAAAAATATGGCACTTGATGATTACAATTGTGTTCTATGTAATTCAGATTCTTAGGAGACTTGCTTCCATCTTTTCTTTGAATGCTCCTTCAGCCGAGACGGTTGGTCATCTATTCTAATAAACTGGAACCTGAACCTCAGCCACTTAGACATGATTATGCAAGCTAGAACGGACTTCGGTGATGCGATATTCAGAGAAATCTTTATCACTGGAACCGTTGGGTCATTTGGATCACTAGAAACAATGTTATTTTTTATAATGGCCAGATCAATCAATCCCTGTGGAAGAGGCAGTTCAAGCATGAACATGGACACGTGTGCATCAAGGCCAAACCAACTAGAAGATCTGCAATCAATCTCTAGAGAGATAGTTACTTTTAATTTTTTGTTCCTTTTTTTTTTAGCCTAGATGCTCTGTAATTGTCTTTCCTATCTCCCTTGTGACTTTTGTACCCGATTGCTCTTTCCATTCTTTCATTTAATAGAAAATACAAAAAATAGGTAGGGAATTTCCCTACTGATTTCGTCAAAAAAATGATGGAGGAAAATAGACATTAGGGGGATGGATATGCATAAGAGGTCCTTAGAGTTAGGTGTGCATGATTAGCTTAGATAAGTTGGATCATATCCTAAAGCTTTGTTTTGATGCACATGTATCTTTTTCAAACCAAATGTATTAAAGTGGATTGGAGTGAAATGAAACTAAGTTACACTCCAATCCACTTCAACATATATGAGTTAAGGTAAATACATTAGCATCCAAACAAGCCCTAAGTTGGATTATTAGGAGAAAGGGCTGATGTAGATACATCCTCCTAGGTGAGACTTGTGTAAGGTGAGAGGTTCCCTATTAGTACGGTAATGTTCCAACTAAAGCCTACTTTTGGACTTCAAGAAGTCATGTAGAGGCATGCAGATAGTCTAGAATAACTGGGGTCTATGCATCAATTACATAGGTGTTTACACACTCAAGTTTGTCCATGAGAGCAGATGATCCACCAGGCCAGGACATGGGTTATGCAAGGGTTTTGTGGTTTTGACTACTCTCATGGACAGTTTGTGTGAACAAGTGTATAATCCATTATGTACAATCCATTAGTTGTCTTATCTACTTCCTTCATCCCAAAATTTAACACCAAGTTTGACTTTTTTAACACCAAGTTTGACCACTCGTCTTATTAAAAAATTTGTACAAAATATTATTTTTTTGATATGGCTTGCTTTATTAATAAAAAATTTCAACAATGTTGCATAAATTTCTTGAATAAGACGAGTAGTCAAACTTGAGATAAAAAAGTCAAACGTCTTATAATTTGAGATGGAGAAAGTAGTTGATTGCTAACATGTGTTGAGTTTGTTGAGTACCTTTTTATCCCGTACTTATAAGTTTTTTTTGTCTGATTTTCACTTAAAAACTGTACCAACCGCTCTCGCTTTTTTCTTTTTTCCACATCATTTATTTCTAGAAGACACAATAAATTTGCACGTCTTCGTGAAAATTATAATGACGCACTACGAACATGGTATACTATGGAGTGATAGTGTTATACAACCGGCTATAACCTCCCTGCACAAGGGGGTCATAGACTATTACTCACTAATCATATAGCATAGCTAACATCAGCGATCAAACGCGCTAGCATGCACGGTGCCTCAAACGCTCTTTTTGTGGATCCAGGAAGAACTATCGCATTGCCACAGTATGCGAGGAGTTAAGCTAGTTGATAAAGATACTGTCGTAGGCATCTGTGGACGTCATGGAAGGCATCGTCTACCCATCGAGGAATTAAAAAAAATACACCAAAGCTTTGTAGTCATTTAAAAAGGGAACGTATTTTGTGCAAACCATAACTTCGTGAAAACCCGTATAAACCATGACAAAAAAGTTATCTAAATTCATAAAAAAAATCACACATTTAGATGATACGATGATACATAATCTTGTAAAAATATCTTGTCCAAACTCGACTTCGTTTGTTAGATATAAAAATAACAAATTTCTAACAAATTATCTGGACATTTTTCTGGCTTAAAATTTCTTATTTTTATATCTCACAAATGAAATCGAGTTTGGATAAGATATTTTACAAAGTTATGTACCATCATATCATCTACATGTGTGATTTTTTTAGTGAATTTAGACGAATTTTTTGTCATAATTTACACGAGTTTTCACGAAGGTTGTGGTTTGCACCTGATACATTGTCATTTAAAAAAGGCAGCGTATGCTATGGAAACCAAGAAGCTATGCAAGCTATGCAAACTCTCATCTAGACCAGTGAACGCTAATCCGATAGTTAGAGATAAAGATAAGTTATTTTAGCACTTAAACCCCCACTGATCTCATCTAATCAATATCTTGGGTCGGTTGGGGCGATCATGCGGAGCACGCGCTTGAGCCACTCAAGCTGCACGTACGTCCAGTGAGTAGGGCGGCAGGATGGTGAGGTCCAGCCCCATGTCCTTGAACACTTGCTGGCTCAGCGCCGTCGCGCCGGACACCGCCAGGTTGGCTCCCGTCCGGAAGTCCTCCGCCGTCTTCCCGACGAGGAACGGCGTCGACAGCGGCAGCTTCAACGCCTCCGCTACAATGCAAAAGCAAGCGCACGTGCAGTACAGGACGCGCGTCCGATCCGTCCATCATCAACCGCGTTGCGCTGGACCAACAACTATACCTGTAGTGCTGGAAATGCATCACGCACTGTACTGTACCTGTACGTACGTACCAATGAAGTCGACGATGAGCCGGCCGTCGCAGAACCGGCCGGTGGGGCAGCGGAAGAAGGTCTCCCCGTAGGGGAACGCCAGCAAGGAGATGTTGGGGGACAAGCTGGCCAGGTTGCAGGCGTCGGTCATGGAATCGCCCAAGCTGAACAGATGCGTGTAGCGGCAAGCGCCGGCCGGGTACGACACGGCGGCGTTCGGGCACACGACGAGGAGGACGAGGAGGGGGAGGACGACAACAACACCTTGGGAAGAAGACGCCATCGATGTCTCTGCTAGCTGATCTTCGCCTCTCAGAAATGGGGAACAGGCAGCACGATTCGAATTCGATCGTTCCTTGGTCAGTACTGCACGCACGCATTTACGGTCGAAAAGTTTCCTGCTGTGTTCAACACACTGCTTGGGCTTTCATATATAACAAGGGGGCGTCGTCGCGGCACTGTAAAGCTTCGGACAGGGATCGCAAGGAGCCAGATTGGAACCGTACAGGAGGCGCCGGGGCTGGGACGATTTGCAAGATCTTGATTAGATGGGGTCAGTGGGGGGTAAGTGCTAAAATAACCCACCTTTACCTCTAACCATCGGATTAGTGGGGGGTTAGTGCTAAAATAACCCACCTTTACCTCTAACCATCGGATTAGAGTCCAGTGGTCTAGATTAGAATTTGTATAGTTTGCACAGCTCTTTGTTTTCCGGCCGAATCAGAAGTAAAGAATTCTCTTCTAGCCAAAGAGTTTGATAATAACATAACAGCACAGCACAACTGAACCTACATTAAATTCAGAATATTCACTCTTGGTTGTTTCAAGAATTACATGTACAGACGCCATGACCTGCTGCTGTCCGCAGCACTAGGTAAGACCTCTACTTCTAGTGTAAGTGTGGTGTCATCACTTGTAGGGGTTTGACAGCTTGCAGCTGGAGCCTGGATGTTTTCTTTTTAGGCCAAGCCAGCAGCTGGAATTTGGAAACACCAGGGAGCAACAATATTCCAGGTAAGCGCCAATGGTCAACCAGTAATGATAACATAATTGGCATCAAGGTGAATTTTGCTTCCGTGCTTACCTGTTGTTTGACCAAAAGATTATTAGTGGGGTGATGAATCTCGCATGCTGCACCAAATCACATGTTTGATAAACAAAATGTAAGAACAGAAATTACACTGTTTTAACAAGTAAATCGGTTAACAACTGACGGGCGTTACAGCCTCGGATCGTTGGCAACAAACATTATGAAACTGCGCAAAGAGTTAAAAGAAACTTTACAACATTACAAAGAACTTCAGGACTTTATCACAATTTTTCGATTGGATGAATTATCGGAGGAGGATCGTTTAACTGTAGCAAGAGCACGAAAAATCGAGCGGTTCTTATCACAACCGTTCTTTGTGGCAGAAGTTTTTTACCGGTTCTCCAGGAAAGTATGTTGGTCTTGCAGAAACAATTAGGGATTTCAACTAATCCTTTCCGGAGAATTGGACAGCCTACCCGAACAGGCTTGGGCACAAGGTCACACACATTTAATAGAAGTCCCCTTAAAGTTCAGAGCTGTATGCATTTAATATATAAGCAAATTCAGTAATAAAGGGCAACATTTGATGGGGCAAAACGAAAAATATCACACATAAAATAAGTAAAACACTATTTTGGAGCAGTTTCAATCATTCAAAAACTGAATTTTGTCGAATGGATGTAGCATGGTTTCAATAAAACAAGAGAAAGAAAATATCTAATAGAACCGCTGGAAGTGAGAAGGGAATAAAAGGAAACCAGATAAGGAGAAAAAATGCACCCGACATAGCATTAAGAAGAATGTCAGGCTTTGAACACGGACTGGTGACGGGGTTTCTTTGACCCCAGGACTTGAACAGTCTAACCAGTGTAACTCCCAAGATGTTGGCAGTCAAAAGAGAATTCAGCTGAGGTATAAATTGCATGCCATAAACAGAAAATGGAACGCGAGTGCAGCATGTCTTCTATTCATCATTGCACATTAGAGATGCATCATGTCATGAACAAGTTGAGGGTACCATAGACAATGTAGAGCAAAAGTTGGGTGGTGTCAAGACCTGGTAAGTTTTTTGAAAATGGATAGTTTCTCCAGCTGCGATACAATTTAAGTTGCTGATTGTGATTGGCTCTCCATTGTTTGGTTCTGTGCATTGAGCCACACATGTTAAATTGGTATATTAACTCATGTTGATAAAACCAGCAGAGCATAAGAAAAAAGGTCAAGTGTATAATAAACTACTGCACTCACTTTGGCTCGCAGAACTTTCTGGCTTTCACTGAAATATTGATTTGGATGGTTGATTCCAGAATCACAGGAGACACCGTGTGTGGTCTCAAAGGTTAATGTGCAAGCTAGCTGTATATTTCATTACACCAGATAAACCAGTCAGTTCAGGGATATCATATTGCTTGGTTAAGTCAATGGCAATGAAGTACAGCACCTGGTAATGCCTGTTCTTCACTTTATCCATTATCTCTTCCAATGCATGCCCACCAACGCCCATTTTGTTGAGTGCTGCCCGCAAATTTTCTTCGCTGCAGATACAGTAAAGCAGAAGCAAATGCATGGAGCAAACATCAAGTACAAAGCAAGGTAGAATTATGTTTATCTTGAAACATCACATACTGACATGCCAAGTGACATCACAACAGATGCTACTGTGTACCCCCACAGGTCGAGTTATTTTTTTAACAGAAGCTGCTGTGACCATAAGAGTAAAACTATACAATATAGAAAAGTATGAATGAGACTAGATGAAACCATATTGGCACGAACTAGGGCAAAATGTGCCATTGCTCTGTTTACTATTTGGTTCAACCTGGGTATAATGAGTAAACAAAATATTAACTTCTGGTTCATAATTACCTATGGCTTCTTTTTGGTACATGAAGCTTTTTTTTGTTGGGTGTCATTTTTTTTAATCAGGGAAACTGGAAGTTGGAGGCCTCTTGCTCCATTCAAATTTTCTGGTTTCCAAATATGATCTTACTTCCACCTCAAAGTTCAGGAGTAATCTAGAAAATACAAACCGATACTGCTAACAGAAAGTTCAGAGCACCTATCTAAGTAATAAGCACATAGTAATCATCAATAGAAGCCTAAGGGTGAAATTATACCCGAAATGTCGAAACGGGCATCCATGGTAATCTCCAACACCAGGTGTTGCAGAGATGATCTTTTGACATGAATATGGAGTGTAATCCTGGAGCAGCATGTGTGAGAGCAAGTAATAATTCGGGTGCAATTTGAAGTTAGACATGGAAGAGGGACTTACTGTCCGTTTTCCTTCTTTTCCGTAATTATGTCTGATGGAATAGGCATATTCCTTGTCGAACCGCTCAGAACCAATCTTATCCAAAAAAGATAGAACATAAGTGAGGCAACAGAAATTGTGATTACTTGCATGTTCAACTCAGGAAAAATTTACTGTTTAATTTCCTTGAGAAAAAGAACTGCTTAATTTTGCATCTCTTTGATCATATTAGCTCACTGTGCACTGCTAATATAGAGATGAAATGATGTAATGTGCCTCTGTTAAATGTTTGAATGATACGGTACATGTCCAAAAATAAGTGTACCTTCTGAGAAAATTCTGCCCTCCAAAATGCAAGAGCATCTTCCAACTTTAGTCCAGCACCCTGGATTATAATTTCCAGAAGTAAATTGATGTGACATAATTTTAGGTACCTATATATCAAAGTTTTTCTCTAATTTATTCAGCTATTACCTTAAGAAAAAGACCAAACTGCATTCTACCCCCATGCTTCAGATGGTGGTTTTCTCTCAACTGCAAAATAAATGAAAACACTGAGACACCTCATTGCAAGGTATGTATATCTACAGAACATTTAAGGTACCTCACCTTATCTAGCATATGTTGCATACAAAGAGGGAAAGAACTTTTAGCCAGTTGGTCAATATCCTTTAGAGATATGTCAACAGCATCCTTTGGCTGTGTGAAAACAAGTCAAGCAATTCAGCTGGAAACAGCACTAGAGGAAAACATAGTTAAATCTCTGGAAAGCCAAGCATAACTACATAGGTGAGACAGCATACCTGAGAGTAATCAGGTCCAAAATACGCATTGCTTAATGCTTCGACAATCTGTCATAATAAAATTAGGCATCACAGAGGATATAAAAAAGGTTCTGAAAGAAAGGTAAGGAAGCGGTACTCTGGTACTCACAGGAGTCAACCTGTCTTTTTCTTGTTCTTTAATGGTTGCTGTCCATTTTCTGTACATTAAACAATTACACATAGCTTAATATGACCAGTGTGCACTCTGTTTAGAACTTAATGCCAAGTTGCCAACTAACTACTGCTTATAAATGTCATAGAAAGAAAGAACTGGAAACTTTCAAAGTATGGTCTTTCTGAAAGTATGTGATAAATTATTTGATTATTTCCAAACAAAAGATAGTGTAGGTACTATATCTAAAGCCACAAGAGATTTCCTGTAGAGAATTAAGTAAGAAGGCTTACAAAACATGTTTCATAGGTACTAAACAAAGTAAAACTAGTGTACCATGTACCTGTTTGTTAAAGCAAGTGCCTTTGAGATATTGCAGCGGAATTGAGTAACCACTAGCGAAACCACCTACAGAATTATATAGCTATGTTCATAAAGGCCACCAAGTCACCAACCAAAACAACAATTGAAATTTTTATTCTCATGTTAACAGCAAACCTGGCTCATTGCCACATAAGCATAGCCTTTTGAAAGGAATACCCGGCGGCTGGCAACAAGATCCGGAACTTCTTCAAAAGGTACCTTAATTGGATTACAATATGATTTACATGGAATTAATTTTTGCACAGAAGAAAAGATTTAAATGGAAAAGGGATAAAGAGCTAAAACATGTAAGTGTACATACCTTGAAGAACACATGATCAACTGCCAAAAATGAAAAGGTACAGAATGAATTTAGCTTCTGGTAAAAGAAGATGAAAGCAGATAAAGAAAGCAAAAGGAACAGATGAAAGTTGATGGCAAGGTTTAACACAGTAAATGTTTCAATTGGTTGTTCTACACATTGCAAATTGCAATACATTTTCATTAACCTGAAGTTCAATCACAATGGTAAAGCTGCTCTTTTCGTATGTTAACAGCTTAGATTTTATTTAGAAAACCAAGGAATTTCCGGCTTCTTGAGTTCCAGACAGCCTGGTTTTATTACAAAGTTTTGAGCTATCCAGCTGACTTAAGGGAAACGACATAGCAAAAATAAAAGCTACCTTACAATAACTGCTTACATGATGCACAAAAATACGAATCATAGAGAAGCATCCTATTCTGTAACTGATACTAACAATCAGTTGGAACAACATTCTGCAATAAATTGAGTTAAAGATAGTGGCAATATCAAATGATGCATACCATTTGCAGATTGACCGATGGAACGCGCAACTTGGCTCAACTTGTCTTTCACAGCCTAAAACATGAAAACAAAAATCACTTCGCAAAGCAAACAGGAAAAAGCCAAACACTGCAGTTGTAAGTGTTAAGCATGAAGATCCAAGTCCTCAGCAGTTCTATTAGAGGCCAAAGTCTATACCTCAAACTCTGAATGTGGCAGTGCTTTGTATGGCAGTTGAAACTCAGTCATAAGCATCCTCTGAAACAGATGTTGTGCAACAAGCAACAGTTAAAGCATAAATGCATATTATTTTCCTTTGTCAGTTCTATGGTAAGTAGACAGGAAGTCACCTGTGATTCAGGACTCTCAAGCCGAAAGCGATACCGAAAAAGTGCAGTCTCCATGGAGAGAAACCACTTTCGCAATTCTTCCCTGTGTGTTGCATCAAATACAGCTTTCCATTGAGTTGGTCAAAAGAACCACAAGTGAACCACCATAGTTAATAATATGTAGCGAATATAAAGATATGAATATTAAGCATACGTTCTGCAGTAGACTAGGCGGAGCACAAAGTGCGATATTATATCCTTGTTCAAAGTCTCTGCTGGATCCTGGTGCCTCATGTGTGTCTTCCACAACTCACTGACCTGAAGTGCCACACAGAATAAGGCGTTTCTATTTAAAACAAAATTCGAATTAATACCAGAGTGTGATGCTAACCCCATATCTAGGGTTCCAAAAAAATCCATGTTATCTGACTTCAATATGATTTTAATTGTAGCTCTAAAATTAGACCATAGCTAAGGCCATATGAATGAACAATAGTCAAAATAAATGTGGAATTTCGGATAGTCTAACATTCAATAGAGCCTAAGTTAGCGACTCCTCACACTCTCTAGCGAAATCCAGCTCCGACCAAGAGGTCGATCCTACACATATACAAGCCTGCAATCACTGAAACCTTAGCCTACTGCTGACAAAATTTCGCCAGAAATATGCTCCCCTCCTACAATTTTCCCGCAAGATCATGAACAGCAAAGACGAGAATCCCTCACCAGTTTCTCCATCTCCTCGGGCCTCTTCCCCCGCGAGAGTCCATCCGAAATCCCCTTGAGAACTGCTCATCAGCAGCGCAACGAAACGCGTTAGCAAGATCTGAGGAAGTAACGAAAGGAAGCCAGGTGGGAAACATTTTTTTTCTGGCCAGGAAGAGGCCGCACCTCGGAGGCGGTCGATGGCGAAGAGCTCGAACTCCTCCAGCCGCACCTCGAGCTGCGGCGCCGCCTTGTAGGTCGGCAGGGCCCCTGCGCCGCCGCCGCCGCCGCCGCCGCCGGCTGCGGCAGCTGCGGCGGCGACCTGCCGGTGGGAGCGCACGATCTCCATGCGCAGTGGCGGATCTAGAAACGGGCCAAGGGGGGGCTAAATAATGGAGAGCAAAAAATAAAATAAAAACAATCACAGTACTGAGACTGGAGTCCCCTGACCTCTCTGGCTGCAGTCCCCTCACGGCTGGCTGTGGGCTGGGGCCGCCGGGCGCTGGCCAAGGGCGGAGCGGGCGGGCGCGGCAGCTGGAGCGGACCCGCTGCAGGCCGACAGTTGGAGCTGCAGCGGGCGGGGGCGGAGCGAGGCCAGAGGCCGGAAAGAGCAGTTTTGGCGTCGTCGGAGTCTACAGGGCGCGTGGGCGAGAGGCAGTTGTTGCGGGGATGAAAGCCTTGGAGAGGATGAGCGGCGGGAGTGAAGGGATTGGGGGCGACTTGGCGGGAAAAGCACCTCCTTTTCCCGCCGCGAAGCTGCTGGGCCAGTGGGCCGTAGCTAGGCCTGCTAACATGGACCCCTACAGATCCCCTCAAGGCTTCGTTCTCCCTGCCGCTGGAGGCTGGAGCCAAGAGCCCAAGACCCTGCGCTTCCCGCTCCTCCGTGGGCCTGGCTGCTCGTGCGCGCCTCCGCGAGGAGGAAGTCCGCCAACGGCCCTCGCCTGTTGGCTGCCGTGCTCCCGGTTCCGCTGGGCATTGGTCCTCCATGCGGCAGCCAGTCCTCCCGGCCCCGGCGCCACTGCTCCTGCCGCCCGGCACAGCGGCGTCCGCCTAGGCCTGGCGGCACGGCCGCACTAGACGGCGCCCCGCGCCCGACATCTTTGGCGCAAGCAGGCGGCACCAACACCATGCAACAGACAGGCGCAGGCCGCAGACGCCTCCTCTATCTCTACGTGCTCAGTCAGCTTATCAGTGTTTTTCTTCTACAAAACAGCTAAAAATAACATTAGCTGACTTATCAGCCATCAAAACGACCAAACAAACATGTTGATGATATGCTAGAGTAAGAGTAATGCATGTGCATTCTCTGTTTGACTATTACTCGCCGATTGCAAAGAGGATCAGCTAAGCCTCGGTAATTCTTCCCTGTTCTCGAATCTAAGTTCTATTTGAATAATTGACTCTTCCCTATTGTTGATACAAAAAGCGTCAGGATCTGCGAACACCTCGGGCTTATACCCGAATTCAATATCTGAGGGCGTGTCAGTCAATTTGACCAGTTAATCGACAAGGACGATAAACAAAACAAGATCTGAACAAGACAACGGCGATGCGCCCAGATGTCAAGGCTCAAACCTGATCAGGATAACTAGAGTAAAGCTGAACGAGACGACAGCGATGCGCCCGGACGTCAAGGCTCAGATAACTCAAAACGCGGAACTTGCAATGGTTGACGGAGGTCGATGAGATGCAGCCCGTCGAAACTTGAAGAACTCGTAGATAAACTAATACCTATTGCGGTAAAGATAAATTGTTGGAAATGTAAATAAGATAAAAAGTAATTGATATGTTTGATATGCTTGGATATCATCGTTTACAACACCCCTGGGTACCTATTTATACTCCGGTAGAGGAAGTTGTAGATAGATACGACTCGTACCTTTCCTAAATAAAATAAACTCCTATTTTAAAGGAAATAACTGACTCACACAGGAGCCGGACTCAAACAATAATATTTTCCTAAACAAACTATTTTATTTTAAAGGAAATAAATGACTCGTACAAAAGTCGGACTCAAACTTTTATAAAAATACTGGTATAAGATCACCAGTTTCCTTATGTCTCCTCCCCGATGAAACTTTCCATTGACACATCCTTCCGATCCGCAATTTCCTTTTAACGTCATCGACAACCGTATGCTCACGTTAGCCATGTCATTTTTCATCGGCAACTTTCTGATAGCACCTTCCATCGACAGATTTCCTTCAATGTTATCGGCAACTTTCTGCTGACGTCAGATATTCCACTTCTATCGGCAGCTCTGTTCCCATCGGCAATCGCTCTTCGACAACATCTTCTTGCCTCCATCGGCAACAAATCTCTGTCTTCATCAGCAACAGGCTTTGACTCTCATCGGCAATGTTCTTCCTGCCTTCATCGGCAATCTGACTGATAATATCCCGATACCGATAAGGAACAACAACTAGCCTTTTGCCGACCGACACAATCCTTAGATCATATTGACACGTGCCAAAAAATGGTGTCAACACATGCCCCCAATTTCGGAGTATAAGATATATTATGCACCGAAATTTCTTCTACTGCATCTCCTTCAAAACGCCTGCACCACTTCCTTGACTATTGCACGTAAACATTGCAGAGTCACTCTCATAATCTTTCGGCTTGTATCAAATATTTCCTTTTGCAGCCAACAAACTCATCGGCAGCGCTCCTCCCAGTGCACAAACTCTTCACTCAGCCTGCCGATGCCCCCCAAGTGTAACAGTTGAAACGTCAGGGCTCACCAAGTGTTGCCCCTAAGCCAAAATGCCCAAGGCCATCGACTCCAGTTACACCATCGGCAATATATTGACATCTGTCGATGGATCTCCATCTTTGCACTTTGGCCTTCATAGCTTGTCTGAAGATTTCCCTCTGGAAGGATTTTCATCGTGACACAAATCTTTTTGGCGTCCGCGCTGGATCCTTCTTTTCTGAGTCTTCGTCAGACCCTTAGGACACCATTGAGGAAGCTTGGTCTTCCAAACAGGCTGATACTGCTTCTCACTGCTTGCATCTACACTACCTCTTATGTTTGGATCCCTGGAGAAAATTTCTTCATCGGGCACCCTTGCATCAGCCATCTCTTCAAGCTCTTCTTAACAAATACGCTTACCAAGCATGTCGTGTACGCTGAGCTTGCCCCCAAGCCGATCATGTGTTGATTCTTTTTTTCTGATCGGCCTGCCAAAGCTTGATGTTCGATCGTCAAAACAAGTTTTCTTTTCTGACCGATCGGCAGGGTAGCATCCATTGCACTCAGGGCAATTATCAGCAGTAGGTAGTTTGATGTCTTCTTCCCAGCAATGAACAAAGAAGGGACACTTCCAGTGGTCCTTATGCCGAAGCCACTCTTGGCGCCTTTCTTCCTCTTGTAACCGATATCGTTCCTCTCGTGACTGCCGATACTCTCGCCTTGGTTGTCTACGCGTGATTATAACACCATGAGACCTTCTGGTGTTACTGCTTTCATCGGCAACCCTCTTGCCTTTCTTATCATCGGCAAACTTCTTCCCTGTTACTTCATGCGTAGCTATCTGATGTTCAGGGTTTACCGATGCACTTTTCTTGGCAGCTTCCGATGTCAGCACCTTAGTTTTCCTACTAGTTTCCACCATGTTATTTGGAAACGGGTGCTGATTGATCTTCATCGGCTTCTGGGTTTTGTAATTTTCAAACTTAATCCACCCAGACTCAATTCCTGACTGCAACTGCTGCCTAAAGACTTTGTAGTCATTGGTATTGTGCGAAGTTGCATTGTGCCACTTGCAATACCTGATTTTCTTGAGCTCTTTGGTCGATGGAATTACCTGGTTAAGTGCCAGCTTAATCTTCCCTTCTTGGAGCAATAGGTCAAACATCCTATCGGCCTTGGTGATATCAAAAGTGCATCTCTCAGCTTCTTTCTGATCGAACGAACAAGATATCAGCTTTTTATTTTCTACTGATTCAACTAAACCGATACTCGCTTCTTCGTCTGAATCTTTCTTCTTAGTTAAAGACACCTCCTCATTCCAATTTTCTCTAGGCTCGAAAACTCCAGTGTCTTGATCGGCAACCCTTTGCATAAGATGGCTCGAGTTTTCGAACTCTTGAGACGTATACTTATCCCTGATGTGCGGTAACAACCCCTGGAAAGCCAAATCCGCCAATTGCCGATCATCAAGTACCAAGCTATAGCACTTGTTCTTCACGCGTCGCAGTCTTTGGACGAAGCTTTCTACCGATTCATCATCACACTGCTTCAGCTTGACTAAATCGGTAAGCTTCTTCTCATGTGTGCCAGTAAAGAAGTACTTGTGAAACTGTTTTTCTAGATCGGCCCAAGTGATCACAGAATTTGGAGATAGTGAAACAAACCACGTAAATGCCAATCCAGATAACGATGACGAGAACAATCTTACCCTCAGTTCATCCTTGCTGGCTGCCTCCCCACACTGGATAATGAAGCGGTTGATGTGCTCCATCGTTGACATGTCATCTTGGCCAGAGAATTTGTTAAAATACGGCACCTTGTACCGATTTGGAAGAGAGATTAAATCATATTCCGGAGGGTATGGCGTCCGATAAGAGTATGTGTTAACTTTGGGTTTAATGCTGAATTGTTCTTTCGCCACTTCGACAATCTTATCGGCTAAATATGCATCTTGATCCTGCTGATGTACTGGCTGGACGTTGACTGGTTGAGCAGGTTGATGCACCTCTTCATATCTTTGTGGTAAATAGGCCGGGGTAATCAGCACATTTACTGCATCAGTCTGTTGAATATTAAACATCGGCTGATTGGCCGATGGGCAACTTTGAACACCCACCGGTTGAGTAGATTGATGCACTTCTTCGGGTCTTGATGTCAAAGTGCTTGAAGTGATTGGCGCGTGCGCAGTACCAGTCATCTGAACATTATGCATCGGCTGAGTTGTCGATGGGAAATTTTGAACGCCCACTGAGTTGTATTGCAGCATTGCATTCATCAGCTGATATGTCGATGTCTCATTGTGCACGTTCATTTGCGAGTACTGCGGCGTAGTACTTATCGGCTGATGTACCGATATATCATTCTGAAGACTCGCTGGCAGATGATATTGCGGAGCTCTTGCCACTTGGTATCCGGGCTGCACAACTTGTTGCTGAATCGGTAATTGACCGATCCATCTTACATTAGATGTCATCGGCATATGACTTGTCGATGGCTGATAACCAGCTGACGCTTGTTGCTCTTGTACCCTTAGATGATTGCCTTGGTTTACAGGTACCACAGCTTGATGAGCCATTGCCGATATAGGCTGATTGACAATCGGCATGCCTTGTTGCATCGGCCAAGAATTTACCGATAGCTGATGACCAGCTGATGCTTGTCGTTCTTGTGGCGTCGGGTAATTAACAGAATAACTACCTTGGTTAGCAGGTATTCCAGTTTGAAGAACCATTGCCGCCATGGGTTGACTTGCAGCTGTTGGGCCTTGTTGTATCGACAAGTGATTTGCCGATGGTTGGGCGTAAGGCATTCTGGGTATTGCCATTTGAAGATTTCCTATTGGCAACTGCACCGTTGGAGAAGATGTAGCATAATGCATCACTGGAACCATCGGCTGTACAGGTGTTGCCGATGCCATGGGAATCTTCCACCCTGCATGGTTACCTTGGACCAATCTGGAATCAGTAGATGGACTTGGAGACATACCGTATCCCCACCAGTTGGCAGAAGTTGGCTGACCCTGGGTCACAGGTCCAAACATTGTTGAGGCCACCAAATTTGTATTCACCTGGGTGATGCTTGTTGGGCTCGATCTTGGTGGTATGATCTCATCGGCAGATCGGTCCATAATCGGTGAAGACACCCTTGGAACCGCCGATGAAATCGTAACAGATGTCGATCCGAGTTGACAATACTCCAGACCAACATAATATGGTGCCTGTCCTCCCTTGAAAGTTTGCTTAACAACATTACATACAGTATTGGACAACACATTGGATTGGCTAATTAATACATTATTTAATGCAGAATTAACCATCTCTTGTAATTTACCAGGATCGACGTCGAAAGTGACCTGCCGTGGCGACGATGGATCTTGCTTCTGGACTGCTTCGCCGATTCTGTTTAGGCTGAAGGATTTGAGATATAACCGCTTGTACTCCTCCATAGCCTGCTTCTGATCATCTCTCATATTGGCTTCGGAGACTCCGATGACGTTCTTCGGATTGACGCCGGTATGATCATCCATAGTAGATGTACAATTTGTCTCACTGGGCGTGCCAAAAGAGGTGTTGACACAAAAAGCGTCAGGATCTGCGAACATCTCGGGCTTATACCCGAATTCGATATCCGAGGGCGTGCCAGTCGATTTGACCAGTTAATCGACAAGAACGATAAACAAAACAAGATCTGAACAAGACAACGGCGATGCGCCCAGATGTCAAGGCTCAAACCTGATTAGGATAACTAAAGTAGAGCTGAACGAGACGACAACGATGCGCCCGGACGTCAAGGCTCAGATAACTCAAAACGCGGAACTTGCAAGGGTTGACGGAGGTCGATGAGATGCAGCCCGTCAAAACTTGAAGAACTCGTAGATAAACTAATACCTAATGCGGTAAAGATAAATTGCTGGAAAGGTAAATAAGATAAAAAGTAATTGATATGTTTGATATGTTTGGATATGATCGTTTACAGCACCCCTGGGTACCTATTTATACTCCGGTAGAGGGAGTTGTAGATAGATACGACTCGTACTTTTTCTAAATAAAACAAACTCCTGTTTTAAAGGAAATAATTGACTCACGCAGAAGCCGGACTCAAACAATAATATTTTCCTAAACAAACTATTTTATTTTAAAGGAAATAAATGACTCGTGCAAGAGTCGGACTCAAACTTTTATAACAATACTGGTATAAGATCACCAGTTTCCTTATGTCTCCTCCCCGATGAAACTTTCCATTGACACATCCTTCGATCCGTAATTTCCTTTTAACGTCATCGACAACCGTATGCTCATGTTAGCCATGTCATCTTTCATCGGCAACTTTCTGATAGCACCTTCCATCAGCAGATTTCCTTCAATGTTATCGGCAACTTTCTGCTGACGTCAGATATTCCACTTCTATCGACAGCTCTGTTCCCATCGGCAATCGCTCTTCGACGACATCTTCTTGCCTCCATCGGCAACAAATCCCTGTCTTCATCAGCAACAGGCTTTGGTTCTCATCGACAATGTTCTTCCTGCCTTCATCGGCAATCTGACCGATAATATCCCGATACCGATAAGGAACGACAACTAGCCTTTTGCCGACCGTCACAATCCTTAGATCATATTGACACGTGCCAAAAAACGGTGTCAACACCTATCTAGAAATTTCTACATGATTATTAACTGATTAGGTCGATATTTGTAAAGAGTCAAGGAATAAGATTGGAGGAGGGGGTAATTGGTTGAATTATAGGCCTAACAAACGAGGAGCTCCAGCAAAGGTTCCAAAAGACAAAGCCGCAATCCCTGCAAAAATTGATTCTCTAGCTGGTTCAGACCTTGCTCAAAGTAACACTAGCGTGGCTTCCAAATACAGCTGTCATGAGCAAATGCAAATCAGCGGTGAAGTCCTCGTCCTCCCCCAGTCCCCCCCCCCCCCCCCCCGACACAGGGGCGAGAGTCGACGTAGGAGACGCCGTGTGCCATGCAGCCAGGCGTCCTCGCTCTCCTTTCGTTTCATTTAAAGTGTCGTTTAAAACTTGTGTCATCTTCTTTAGATGTTGGTCTTATTCAAAAATTTTATATAAATATTATTTGTTTTTTAATTTGTTTTATCATCAGAGATATTTTAATAATAATTAATTTACTTTATAATTTAAAAAATATTTTAAATAAAACGAATAATCAAATATAGCGTCAATAAGTCAAAAACATCACTTTATGTTTTATGTGGGACGAAAGAAGTACTTCACATGCATCCTCTGCATGTCTCATGTCAATCGGCCGTTTCAAGTGGTAACTCCTGCTGCTACTCATATGCTAAACACTAGTCTCATGCTCTGCTCTTGGGTGCGGCAGGCTACAAAGCTTTTCAGAGTCACATCTTTTGTTTTGCCTACCATATACTAATGTGCTTTGCTGGAATAAATAAAAAAAATAACAAATCTCTCCTAAACTGAAATGCAAGAGGCTTTATGTACGGGCCGTGTGATCAAACTCCTCCGGTGCCTTTGTGCAGGTTGTCCCCAAGTCGCTGGCGCCGTTCCTCCCGGCGACCACGGTGCCGGCGACGGTGACATGGCACGGCAGGTCGTGGAATTTGCGGTTCACAGGGGGCTGGCAGATCCAGCGCCCGGAGGCCAGGTGGCGGGACTTTGCGCTGGACAACGGCCTCAAGCTCGGCGACGGGTGCGTCTTCGACCTGGTCGACAGCAAGGCGCGGCCCCGTGGTGTTCAGGCTGCACTGTGCCGACATCACCGAGGAGATCCGGGAGCATGCCGGCGGGTACACCTCGTCCACCCCCATCCTTACATCCTTATTGACTAGCTCACCTCAGCTGATGTACTGTATTCCCCCGTGCCGTGCGGCCATCGGCCGTCTGCCACTGTTTGGGCTCGTTTGGTTAGGAGCTTGGGATGATTTTGCCTGGGCAAGGAAGTTCCTGGAAGCTGCCTGTGACATGTTTGGATTGGACCCTGGTGACTTGCCTCACACAGGCAATCCAGTCCGCTCCCAGGCCATCAAAATCGAGCGTCTGGCTCTCAGTTGTCTGGCCTGGACATTGGTTATCGTGCTAAACTAATAATCTCATTTATATTTTACTATAAAATCATAAAAGATAGTACAGTACGTCAGTACATCTACTGCTCTTGCTGTTGTACGTAGGCTACAGGATAAGTACAGGGTGTTTTCGAAAAAGCTTTTTATTTGACAAATGATTATCCTCTTTTTTCTATTAAGTTGTGAGTATTCTTCTTTTATTTCATTTTTTATTCGTTTGAGGTTGGAGCACTGCTGCATGGGTGACATTAAACCAATAAATACCCTATTTAAATATTTATTATTAGAAATAATTTTCCTCACAAAAAAGTATTTTCATATTAAATTTACTAAATATAGATAACATAATATAACTCATTTACTTTGATAATAGTGTTCTCATTTACTTTGATAATAATGTCTTTTCTTCTATTTGTACTGCCAGGCATAGTAGTCTCCCAGGGCACCAACCAAACAAACATCCATTCAATTTGCCTGACCAGGCAAAAGACATCAATTTTATAGGCAACTTCCAGGCAACACTTTTTGTCAGGCAAATCGTCCAGGCCTCCAACCAAACAAATCTTTTTTTCTCTCTTCTTCCAGCGAGGCTAATGCAATTTTGCTGCATAGTCGGGCAGCAGCACTCTGAAACTAGTGAACTTTAGATGTCCGGTTTGAATATTTGAAAATGACGTGAACAAATTTATGTCTAGAAATATAAGTTTTAGAAATATGTATATGATAGGCGCAACAACAACGCAAAGCAGCATTACATGTTGATGCTATGGGGTATGGCTATACATATGGCGGCACACGAACAATAAGACATAGGTAGAGATCATTCTTCCTCATGAAAGCCCATCTTCTCATCCATGTCCAATTCACCGGGCATCACGTCATAGGCAAGCGAGCAAGAGCTCTACGACGGCTTGTGCGTATGCCATGCCAGGACACATTCTCCACACAACCCCGAATGTTATGAACTCGAAATCGGTGCCCTTGAAGTTTATCCCTGCCATCCTCAAACCTCTACGGCCTGAACACGCTGACGACGGTGGCCTAGAGCTATGGTCCCTAGCGATCACCCACACGTTCACCAGCACCATGGTGCCCTTCGGCACGTCGTAGCCCATCACCTTGTTGTGTCCTCCGGTTACCAACATAGCTAGGATTAATACTCAAGAACACAAGTATGGTATAATATCAAGTCTCTGGCAACCGTTGAGCTCGCCGTTGTAGGCTTGTAGCGCTGTCGCCAATCGTCACAATTTTGTTTTCTGCTCAGAGTTGCCATTCTTCTCTCTTAAGATACATAGGAGTCGACTCGTGCCTCCTTACCCGTTACCATGGGTTGTCGTAGACTAAAACTCATTACACGGGTTGCTCATGCGCAGTCTAGGCCATAGACTCGAGTGTTGACCCTCCTGATTCGGTTTCCCGCCCAAACCCCTTCATCAGCTTCTTCAGAATCATCGACACCTTCAATCCTAGGTTTAGGTTCAGAGCTGGGTACACCAATGTTGGTGACATTCCCTCTTTCATGAGACACGGCTTGACCCCAAGCTACAGCACGAGAAAATTCTTGCCACAATATCGTCTCATCTTCCCAGGTCGACACAACTGTAGGAAGATGCGACCACTTCACTAGGACTAGGCGATGGTCTTGTTGCGAAGAAGGTGAAGACGCATGTCCAATATTTCTTTGGGTACTTGAAAATGCTCAAAAGTATCTGAAAGCTCAGGTTTCACCTGTTGGTTAGTAGTATTGTCAGCTTCAATTGGGACACATGGAAAACTAGATGAATGGTATAGCCATCTAGAAGTTGGAGTTGGTAAGCAACATTACCTATCCTTGCAATATTGGGAAAAGTGCCAAAGAACCTGAAGGAAAGTTTGTTGGAGGAGCGATTGGCGAATGAAATTTGCACATATGGTTGGATTTTAACATAAACTTCATCACCAACTTGAAATCTACAAAATGAGCGCTTCTTGACAGCTTGCAGTTTCATCTTGCGCTGGGCGCAAAGAAGTTGTTGTTTGATTAATTGCTGCATAAGATCTTTGTCTTGTAACCAGCTGAAAGTGCAATCAAGCTCTAAGTGAGTTTTGGTGACATGACAACATATTTAGGAGACTAATGAGACTCTACAAGTATGACAAGCAGGTTAAACTTAAGGAGGTTGATGAACAGGTTGGCGGACCCCTCCAATTATAAAAGTGCATGGCAACAAGCTCAAAAGAGTTTAAATTCATTTTATACATTGAAATTGAGTTAGGTATGCCGTACTATTAAGAGGGATTCAACACGCATGCCGACAAGTGAACCAAATGCAATATCTATCCAAATATCATACACCTTCACATACATAGTAGGCAAAACAACCAGCTATTCAAGATCCTATCCTTTGTTGTTTCTGCCCAAGGCCGGCACTGCCGCGACTTGATCTGCCCGTTGGACAGTGGAGGGGTATTTCTTACCCCCTCACTCACCCCCAACGGCTAGTTCGGTCATTCCTTCATTCTAACTTTGAAAAACAGAAACGAGAAGCTCTCTTCTTGCTCTCCCTTCTCCCTTGGTGCTTATCCACTCTCCTCCATTAATTTCCAATCAACCTTTGAGAGATTGAGCCTCCAAGCTTGAGAAGAAGCTTCTCCCTCAGATCTTCAACTCCTACAAGTATTTGGTTTGCGTGGTGGCCCGTGGTTTGAGTTCTTTACTCTTGGAGCTTTGCTCCTAGCCGGCTAGAGGTTGCCCTTGAGCTTGCCTCCTTCGTGTGGCAGCCTAGGGAAGTTTGTATCACCCCATATTGCTAATACATAACCTCTCATCTTAAGGGTTCATTTCCTTGACTTGAGACCGAGGAAAGAGCTAGCCTTTGTGGTGAGCTTGAGCCTTGTGTGGCGCACCTCAACAACGTGGACGTAGGCAAGCCTTGGTGGTGAGCTGAACCACGGGTCAAATCTTGTGTCCCCTTGTGTTTGTCTCTCTACTTTGATATATATTGTTTGCAAGGTGATCTCTAGGGTTTGGACCCAATCTATGCCGTGGGTGTGTTGCTCCCACTTTCAAGTGGTGCTAGAGGTTCCTCACACCTCTAGGAAGGTTTTGATTCAAGCACAATTTCCATTCTTAGTTTACATTTTGAATTGTGCTCAGTTCTATTCAGGTGACCAGCACTGCTGCCCCAAGACCAGCAGTGTCGGCCACCCCAGCAGTGCCGGACCAAAAGGCCGGCAGTGCCGGACCTGTGCTAACAGCAAGTGTGAGATTTGTTTTAAACATGCCTATTCACCCCCCTCTAGGCTAACCAGGTCCTTACAAGTGGTATCAGAGCTAGATTACCTCAGTAAGCACTTCACCGTGCGAGGTAATAGCCGAAGAGGGTAAGGTCACGATGATTGACCCCAAGAAGGTGAATTTGCACTCCACGGACAGCAGCGATGAGAGCGTGGCCACAGACAAAGTACTTGACCACCGCTAGCATGTCCGAGAGAGAGAAAGCAAGAAGACAAGAAGCAAGAAGATTGAGAAAAAAAGGAAAAAGATTGCAAAAAGAAGAAAAAAACTCAATGAAGCCATGAGCTTGAAGCTTGCCGAGAAGCTTCATAGAAGAGAAGTAAGAGCTCTCAAGAAGGAGCTCAAGGCAAAGGAGGAGCTAAAGAAGAGCGAAGAGCAAGCCTCTCAAGTGGAGCTTGAATCAAGTAGCTCCGACGGTGATGATGACGCATCATACCAAGCCTCCAAGATCATGAAGAAGGATGAGAAGAAGAAGAAGAAGGATGAGGGCAGCAAGAAATACTCCGCCGTATCCTTCAACTATTCATCCATTTCTAACCATAATCATAAACCTCTATTTCATGTTCCTGCCGGCAAGTTGCCTTATTTCGATGAGACCAACTTTGCCAAGTGGAAACACTTGATGAAGGCTTATCTTGTAGGTCTTCACCCCGGTGCTTGGGAGATCGTCCATAGAGGATGCGAGCCTTCGGTGGATCCCACAAGCCCCACCACTACCGAGCTTCGCTGCATACATCTCAATGCACAAACAACTAGTGTGTTGCTAAGTGCGTTGGATGGTGATGAGTACAACAAGGTGATGGGTTTGGAGGTTGCCAAGGAGATTTGGGATAATTTTCACCTTGCACATGAAGGTGTAAGTAAAGTGAGGCAGTCCAAGATTGATCTCTACATGGCCAAGCTCAACCGGTTTGTGATCAATGAAGGTGAAGGGCCACAAGAGATGTTTGATAGGTTGATGGTGATAGTTGGAAAGATTAGAGGCCTTGGTGGTGAAGAGGTAAATGATCACAAGGTTGTCAAGATTATGCTCGAAGCCTATTCTCCAAGGAATGAGACCGTTGTGACATTAATAAGAGACAAGAAGAAGTTTGAGTACTTCACACCAAGTGATGTGCTTGGAAGAATTATCACCTTTGATTTGCAAAGGGAAGAAGCTCTTGAGAGGAAGAAGCTTGGAGAGATGCAAGCAAGGATGGAAGGGATGAAGATCAAGGAAGTGGCTCTCAAAGCCAACAAGAGCTCAAGGAGAGCAGCACCTAGCTGTCCCAAAAACAGCAAGCAAGCATCTTCAAGTAAAGCTCAAGCAGTCAAGGCTATCAAGCATCAACTCGAAGATCCAACATCAAGTGATGGTGAAAGTGAAGATGAGCAAGCCGAGAACATAGATGATATGGCCCTATTCATGAGAAGATTCAACAAGGGCCTAAAGAAGAATGGGTACAAGCTCACAAGAAGAAAGTTCACAAATAAGAAATCAAGAACTTGCTTCAATTGTGGTAGCACCGAGCATTTCATTGCCGATTGCCCAAATGAGAAGAAAGGTAAGTTTGGAAAGAGCAAGAGAGAAGACAAGGGTGACCACAAGAAAGGCAAAAGATATGTGGGTGAAGCACACATTGGGCATAAGTGGGACTCAACGGAAGAAACCACAAGTGAAGATGAGGAGATGGCAACAATTGTTATTCACAAGCCATCCACTTCACCAAGGCTCTTCAACAACATGTCCGATGATGATGAATGCTTCCCTCACACTTGTCTCATGGCAAAGGGTGAGAAGGTAAAATCAAAACCTAAACCCATAACTCCTCCCCCCAAAGACATCTCTAGTAGTGATTCAAGTGATTGCTCTAGTGATGATGAATCTAGTGATGAAGAAATTAATGAAATAACTAAAAATATGGATGTTAAAACCAAAATATTCATTGCTAATCTAATGGATAAATTAGAGGCAACCAAGGCTGAGCTAGCATCTAGAGAAAAGACTCTTATCAAGCAAGAGGATCTTTATATTGCTAGTGAGGAAGCTCTTGCATTAGAAAGGAGTGAGGTGAGCTCTTTGACTAAGGCCTTGGACAAAGAACAAGAAGCTCATGCTCTCACTAAGAAGGAGTGTAGTGACCTCAAGCAAAAGCATTGTGGCTTAGTTGAAAAACATCAAGAGCTTGAGGCACAATACAACCTTCTTTGGGAGAGCAACTCACATCTTCCTAAGGCAAATGATGCCTCTTCTCCATCCACTAGCCAAGGTTGTGGAAAATGTTATAATCTTGATTTGAATGATTATTCCACTAACCTTGCCAACATGGAGGCCATGAAGAAAGAGATAGCTAGGCTCAACCATGTCATCTCAGCTTCTAGAAAGAATGACAAAGACAAAGTTGAGCCGAAGAAAATCCAATACAAGGATAGAAGGCATCCATCAATCAAGGATGGGCTTGGACACACTCAAGGAGGTAAAACCAATTGAAGAAAAATAGTAAAAAGCATTGAGTGTGTCAGGTTTGAGAAGAAGGAAAGCATTGGTGCAGATAAGCCTGCACAGACAGCTGCTCTGCTGGACCAGAGGCCAGCAGTTGAAAGGTCCTAATCCAAGGCTAGAGGGGGGTGAATAGCCTAAAACGAAAACTAAAAACAAACTCAACAACAAGTTAGATAGCAATGAGGCGAAGCTTGACTTGCACTAGCCTACTAGGGGATGCGAAGCCTCCTAACAACAATTTCTATCCTAGTATAGCTCTAGGATCACTCAATGCCTACACAATTCTAGTAGCTTACAAGCACAACCTAATATACTAAAACAAGTATGAAAAAGGTAATACAAAGATGGGAGGAGTGATATACCGCTGTGTCGAGGTAATGAGCCAATCAAGAGAACTCCAAGCAACTCAATCAATCACAATGATGAACAAGAAGTTGACACTTGATTTTTCACCCGAGGTTCACTAGTTTGCCAACTAGCTACGTCCTCGTTGTGTCGGCTCACTCACTTGGAGGTTCACGCGCTAATTGGCATCACACGCCAAACCCGACACCGGGTGCCACACAACCAACACAAGATGAGGGCACTCAAAGACACGAGCAATCCACTAGAGTTACCTTTGCGATCTCCCACGGGGAAGGCACAAGAACCCCTCACAATCACCACTTGTGGTCGACGAGGCACAATCACCAAGCTTCTCGAATCCACACCGCTTGCTCCAACCATCTAGGTGATGAGAATCACCAAGAGTAACAAGAAACTAGCAGCGATATCAACTCCCAAGTGCCACTAAGATGAAATCACTTCATGCAATGCACTTGATGCACTCAAATCTCTCAAATGGATGATCAATCAAAGATGAGATGAGTGGGAGTGTGTGTCACAAGCTCACAAAGAGTATGTAATGTCCATGTGTGCAAGAGAGTGAGCTTGGGTCGGCCAAACACCTTAAATAGTCCCTCACAAGGAACTAGCTTTTATGCCTTTTTCTCAGCCTGAAAACAGACCGTCGGACCACTCTGTGCAACCACCGGACCATAGCACCTGGTCCGACGCTCTGGTCCGAAGCCTCCGTTGATCGCCACGTGTCCCGTCAATTTGAATTCGACCGTTGGCGCGCAGGAACACAGCACCGTCGGACCACTTGCCATAGTTCGAAGGGCTGGTCCGACGCCTCGTCCGACGCCTTCCCTTGGCTTCAACAATCCACAAAGTAAGCACCCTGGCTTCGGACAACACCGTCGGACTACCCCTCCGGACTATACCATCTGGTCCGGAGCCTCCTCAGTGCTTCGAAGTTTTCACGCAGGGAGCGCCCTTGCTTCGGACCTGACCGTCGGACCTCACCACTGGACTATGCCTTCTGGTCCGGAGGTCCCTTTGACTTCAGCTCTGCTGTTGACTGAGCCACTGGACTACTCGCCTATGGTCCGGAGCCTCTTTTCGCCACTGGTCTGGAGCTTCCGTGTCAGCCGGTTAGTGCTGGGAGCGGCCGTCGGACCACCTCCGTTGGTCCGGAGCTCCCATGCTCAATTGGTCCGACGCTTCTATCTTGGTTAGATTTCTCTTCTCTTTGCTTCCCTTGATCTCATGTGCCACCACCAAGTGTTTCACTGACTTGTGCATGTATGTTGGCATATTTTTTCAAGTTTTACAAGGGTTGCTCATTAGGATTAGATGCAATGCACTCATGATCAACCTAATGGCACTCGATAGTTGTAACCACATACTATTTTCCCCTCTTAATAGTACGGTTATCTATCCTAAATGTGATCACACCCACTAGGTGTCTTGATCACTCAACCAAAAAAGCCCTAGCTTATACCTTTTCCTTGTATATCTCTTAGGGTCTCCTCCTTCTCTCTCCTTCTCCAAGTGTGAGCTTTGGTTTGCTTTCACCTAGCTTCCATCCTTGCTCCACCACTTGTTCACTCTCACTTCTCCTTAGTGTACTAAACCTACTCAACCACTTAGAGCTAGGTTAGTACTTAGGCTTCATCAATTACCAAAATCACTAAGGAGTCTTCAATCTCTCCCTTTTTGGTAATTGATGACAACCCGATATAAAGATATGAAATATGATTTTGAAATCAACCCAAAATGTTTGTCCAAGCAAGATACCATTGAAAAGAGGTGGACAACCATTTCAAAGTTGGTTTGATAGTGTTTACTCCCCCTACATGTGTGCACTTCTATGAATATGAATCAAGCTTTGCACACATGCTTAGATAGAAATTTTGGAGGGGTGAACAACTAGCAAACTATGACATGATGCTAAGGTTTTAAGAATAGATCTTTGAAGCGTGATACCAATCGAAGTGCGCCTTTCATTTCACCTTTAGCAACTTGGTTAGCTCGATACCAATTGATTAAACAAACTAAACAAAAGAGGATATCTAGCTAACTTCCTATGCATGCTAGTGATCAACTCATCAAACACGGTTATAGCTAGGTATGCACCACACAAGCATATCATTTTGAATGAAATACAATGCAATCAAGCATATGTGTGAATGCACATTTAAATGCAACAACTTGTTCATAGGCTTGCTCCCCCCACTTGTGTGCTCAAATTTTAATTTTTCACTTTCAAAATCTCCCCCTTTGATCTATCTTACAAACTTTGATCTATATTACAAACTCCCCCCCCTTTAAGGTCATATTTTATATCACAATTTCTCCCCCTTTGTCATATATTACCACAAAGGGTTTACTTGTTAAAGTTATATCAAGTCAATTCATAAAAGGATTGGGGTGAAGATTAGTTAATTTTGTTCATTCTAGATCACTTGTCCTATATATTTAACACTGTTTTAAACCATGGACAAGCTTCTTCACACATCTTGCAGTGGTTATCTTATCCATGTTGGTTAAATACAAGAATAAGCATTCTAGACTAAACATGTGAGGTTGCAAGCTTATCAACATGCCATATGTTATCACTAGATCATACAAGACATAGAAGCAATAGTGATAGCATATGCACATCCAAACATTTTGTTCTTCATGAATGAGCCTAAATGAGTGATGTCTACATGTTCTACACAAGTCTAGCACAGGATAAATGAATATGTCAATCAATTGTACCTTGCTATGTTGGAGTAGAGGCATGTCATAAGTGGGGGTGCATCAACTCATGTTGGAGAAATCCAAGATATTCAACTCATTCCTTAACTTGCAAAACCTCTTCTCATCAAGTGGCTTGGTGAATATGTCGGCTAATTGATCATCGGTGCCCACATTGTCAATGTAAATGTCACCCTTTTGTTGATGATCTCTTATGAAATGGTGTCTCACATCTATGTGCTTTGTTCTAGACTGTTGGATGGGATTGCTTGTGAGCTTCACCGCACTTTCATTGTCACATAGCAAAGGAACCTTCTTGAATTTGATTCCATAATCATTCAAGGTGGCCTTCATCCATAATAGTTGTGCACAACAACTCCCCACACTAATGTATTCGGCTTCGGCGGTAGAGAGTGCCACACTATTTTGCTTCTTAGATGACCATGAGACTAGTGACCTTCCCAACATTTGACATGTACCACTAGTGCTCTTCCTATCCAGTTTGCAACCCGCATAGTCGGAATCCGAATATGCAATCAATTCAAATCTTGACCCCTTTGGAAACCATAGTCCAACCTCTTGTGTATGCTTCAAATATCTAAATATTATCTTTTTGGCTTTCAAATGACTCTCTCTTGGATATGCTTGAAACCTTGCACACATGCATACACTAAACATGATATCCGGTCTTGATGCGGTCATATAGAGTAGACTTCCAATCATTGACCGATATAGTGTTTGTTCAACCATCATGCCACTTGTGTCACTATCCAAGTGTCCATTAGTCCCCATAGGAGTGCTAATGCTTTTTGCATCTTCCAAGCCAAACTTCTTGATCATATCTTTGATGTACTTTCCTTGACTCACAAATATACCAGTCTTTATTTGCTTGATTTGGAGTCTAAGGAAGTAACTAAGTTCACCAATCATTGACATTTCAAATTCATTTGCCATCATTTCCCCAAATTCTTCACAAAAGTCTTGATTTGTAGACCCAAAGATAATGTCATCCACATAGATTTGCAAGACAAACAAGTCACTTCCAATCTTCTTGGTGAATAGGGTGGTGTCAACCAAACCAATCTTGAATCCCTTAGAGAGTAGAAAGCTTCTCAATCTCTTATACCATGCTCTAGGTGCTTGCTTCAAACCATAGAGAGCCTTCTTGAGCTTGTATACATGGTTGGGTTTCTTTATATCTTCAAATCCGGGTGGTTGCTCAACATACACTTCCTCATTGATGTACCCATTGAGAAAAGCACTCTTCACATCCATTTGATAGAGCTTGATGTTGTGAGCACAAGCATAGGCCAATAAGATTCTAATTGCCTCTAATCTTGCCACCGGTGCATAGGTTTCTCCAAAGTCAAGACCCTCCACTTGAGTGTACCCTTGAGCTACTAGTCTTGCTTTGTTTCTCACCACTATTCTATCTTGATCTTGCTTGTTATTGAATACCCATTTGGTTCCAATCACATTATGATTCTTTGGTCTATCCATTAGTTCCCAAACTTGATTTCTTATGAAGTTGTTAAGCTCTTCATGCATAGCATTTATCCAATCCACATCCTTCAAAGCTTCATCAATCTTGGTTGGCTCAAATGATGAGACAAAAGAATAATGCTCACAAAATGAAGCCAATCTTGATCTTGTTTGAACTCCACTTTGAATACCAC
Organism: Microstegium vimineum; assembly: GCA_022036555.1. NCBI lineage: Eukaryota > Viridiplantae > Streptophyta > Magnoliopsida > Poales > Poaceae > Microstegium > Microstegium vimineum. Next base: position 19,916,549 of record CM039134.1, on the reverse strand, counting down.
CAATCACTTGATCTAGAGGATGATCTCTTGCAATATTGGTAGGTTGTAGTACTTGCATGTGAACATCTTGAGCATTTGGTTGAGATGATGATGGACTTGCTTGATCTTGAACTTGTACTTGAGCTTTACTTGCACTAGCTTGATCTTGAGTTGGAGAGCCACTAGCTTCTTCATTTGTAGGAATGGTTACTTGATCTTCATCTTGGACTTGTCTTGGTCTAATATCCCCAATATCCATATCTTTCATTGCATTGACCAATTTGTCACCTCTCATATCATCCAAGTTTTCTTGTTCATCTTGAGAGCCTTGTGTTTCATCAAATTCCACATCATGCACTTCCTCAAGAATCCCACTAGATGAGTTCCAAACTCTATAAGCCTTGCTAGATGTAGAGTAACCAAGTAAGAATCCTTCATCATATTTCTTCTCAAACTTGCTTAGCCTTGTACCCTTCTTTAAGATATAGCACTTGCACCCAAACACTCTAAAGTATGCAATATTTGGCTTTCTTCCATTCAAGAGTTCATATGGACTATTCTCAAGCATTCCATGACAATAGAGACAGTTGCTAGAGTAGCAAGCCGTGTTGATAGCTTTGACCCAAAAGGAATGACTAACATTGTACTCACTTAGCATTGATCTTGCCATGTCAATCAAGGTTCTATTCTTCCTTTCAACTATCCCATTGGATTGAGGAGTGTACTTTGGAGAGAATTGATGGTTGATTCCAAAGTCATCACAAAGTTCATCAACTCTTGTATTCTTGAACTCACTCCCATTGTCACCTCTAACTCTCTTGATAGTTGTTTCAAACTCATTTTGGCATCTCTTGACAAATGACTTGAAAATATCAAATATGTCACTCTTGTCACTCAAGAAGAATACCCATGTGTATCTTGTGAAGTCATCCACTATCACAAATCCATACTTATTGCCACCGATGCTTGTATAAGTTGTTGGCCCAAAGAGATCCATGTGCAATAACTCAAAAGCTTTTCTTGTACTCATGATGTTCTTCTTTGGATGAGTGTTACCAACTTGCTTTCCGGCTTGACATGAGCTACATAGCTTGTCCCTCTCAAATGTGACATCCTTCAAGCCCTTCACTAGATCATGCTTGACTAGCTTGTTCAATTGCTTTATGCCAACATGTCCAAGCCTTCTATACCATAGCCAACCCATGCTAGATTTGGTGATGAGACAAGTTGATAGTTGAGTTTCACTAGCATTGAAATCCACAAGATAGAGATTCTCATACCGAAATCCATTGAATACCATGTTAGAGCCATCCACACTAATGATTTCCACATCCTCAACACCAAAGATGCACTTGAAACCGAGATCACACAATTGGGCAACCGATAATAGATTGAACTCAAGCCTTTCCACTAGAAGCACATTGCTAATGCTAAGATCATTGGAGATAGCAATCTTTCCAAGCCCTTTCACCTTGCCTTTGCCATTGTCACCAAATGTGATACTATCAAATCCATGGTCACTATCTTGGTTGATTGAGTTGAAAATCCTTCCATCACCGGTCATGTGTTGAGTGCACCCACTATCAAGCACCCAATGCCTCCCTCCGGCTTTGTAATTGACCTACAAGAGAGATCAATTCTTTTTAGGTACCCAAACTTGCTTGGGTCCTCCAAGGTTAGTTACCAAAGATTTTGGCACCCAAATGGACTTCTTGGAAGTCATCCATGGAGCACCAACAAACTTGGCATGAACACCATTAGTACCCTTGGAAAGAACATAGAATGAATCAACTCTCATGGAGGATACATCTTGTTTGGCCTTCTTGTTCACACATTGATCCTTATTGTGACCAACTTGCTTGCAACTCTTGCAATAGCTACCGATGTTCTTCACAAAACGAGTTTTATGAGAAACAAAGGTGGCCTTGCCTTTCTTGGGGGTATAGTCCAATCCCTCTTTGTAGAGAGATGCTCTTTGGCTACCCAAGCACATAAGCAAGCGGTCCTCACCTCCATAAGCCTTAGCTAAGGAGTGATTGAGCTTTGTAATCTCCTTCTTGAGGGTTTCATTTTCCACCATTAGTGAGGCATCACAAGTGAAACCATCACTAGTAGATGAAGTAGGAGTGGAAGTAGTAGTGCTACAAGAGGGGTTAGTGGGAGCAACAACAATAGGAGTATAAAAGGATTCATCAAAAATATCACAAGTAACTTGTAAGTGCATTCGCCCCCTAAGTGTGGGTTTTGGATAATTGATAACAATCAACCTAGGAACTAACACGCTTATTCTAAGAACATTCACAAGTGTTGGTTCATTGACAAAGCTTAAACGATACATATGGTGATTGAAGCACCCTCAATTCCGCTCTATGGAAAGCGGCTCATCTCAAGTGCCAAATAGATTTATCTTTTTGAATCGAGTCATAGGAAAAGCCGCACTACCAAGAGGAATACATGTTTGGCTAGCTTGAAGAGGGTAAGGGTGCTCAAGTTACTAGTTTAGAGGCGTTTGTGAGAAGTGGGGCAATACGTACACTTAGAAGGTTGCTTCGGTGGCTCTCTGTTGAGCCACCGGTACTACTGGTCTCCCACGTCGGTAGTACCGGTTGAGATCGGTAGTACCGCTCAGGTACCAGTGGCCCTTTCTCAGATGCGCGGGCATCACGCACAAATGCACTACCGGTGGTACCGGTCCAACGTCGGTAGTACCGGTGGACCTGTAGTACCGATAGCTCCCTGTCTCGCCCAGATCTGAGATTCCCTTCCAACGGTTACTTTCTGGTCGGTAGTACCGGTGCTGCACCAGTAGTACCGGTACCGCTTCGGGCTGAGCAACTTAAAGTCTATCTCTTCCCTTCTCTCACGCCATCCACTCATTCATTCACTCCTCTCCCACCTCAAGACGAAAAAGAGCTCTCCAAGCTTGACTCACCCCCTTCTCTCTCCCTCTTGCTCTAGAACTTCAAATCTTGCTAGCTTAGAGCGAGAGAAGCGAGATTAGAGAGCGGGGAACTTTGATCTACGACTTGAGCACTTGGATCCCTCTTTTAGCTGGTCGGATTTGTGTCTTTTACTCTTGGGTTCTTGGAACCCTAGCCGGCTAGGCGTTCTTCGTGGTTGCCCGTGTTGCTCCATTTGTGAGGGCACCCCGAAGTGTTTGTATTACCCTTTGATTCTTAGTGGAAATCTCGGGCTAACCTTTGTGGTTGCTTTGAGAGAGGCAAGGAGGTGAAAGAGACTCCGACCTTTGTGGTCACCTCAACAACGGGGACGTAGGTGCTCCTTACGTGGAGACCGAACCTCGGATTAAATCCTGTGTCTCGCGTGCTTGCTCTTGTTTCATATTCATTGTGCTATTACTTGTTCTTGGTGTTCTTCGTGCTCTTCCTCCCTCTCTCGTGTTCTTAGGGTTGGAGAGGCCGATCTACGATTTGGTGGAGAAGCAAGGCAAGCGGAGTACTTCTACTACCTCTACATCACCTAAGGATAGTAAGGAATTAGCAGATCTGAAATCGAAGTTGAATTCCATTGAGATTTCATAGCTCTCGTAGGAACCAAGTACAACCGACAGTAGCACCGGTAGTACCGGTCTCCCACCGGTAGTACCGGTAGTACTAATTTCTGCATTAAGTTTTTGAATTTCAGGTTTTTAGAATTGTCTATTCACCCCCCCTCTAGGCCAATTAGGTCCTTTCAATTGGTATCGGAGTCTGGTTCCTCCCAACGCTTCACAGCGTGAGGAAACACATTGGCCAAGATGGATCAAAATCAAATGAATCAATTGATTGAGTCAATCACCGCCAAGTTGCAAGAACAACAAAAAGAGCAAATGAACAAGATGCAAGAAGAACTTGACAAGATGAAGGAGATCCTGAACAAGAAGGTTGAAGATACGACAAGGGTGATTGAGAAAGAAGTAGAAGGTGGTGGAAATGGAGAAAAGTCACCCAAGGGATTTGCTAAAATTCCATTCAATTATTCATCATCAAGAAAAGTCCCCAACACACATCTACCTATCATCAACCCTGGCAAGCCTCCTATGTTTGATGGAGTTAGATACACCGATTGATCTCATAGGATGAAGCTACATCTCATTGCCGCAAGATGTTGGGAAGTTGTGGATGTTGGAGTGAGGATCCCGGAAGAAGGAAGTGAGATGACAACGGAGGATTATATCGAGTTGCAAGTCAATGCTACGGCGGCAACCTTGATATTGCAATGCCTAACTCCGAAAGATAACAACAAGGTCAATGGGCTAGAGAGTGCAAAGCTTATTTGGGACACTTTGAAGGTTTCATATGAAGGAGATAAAAGTATAAGAGTTAGAATGATTGAGCTATTGCAAGGCAATATTGAGAACTTCACTTGGAATGAAAATAAAACCACCCAAGAGATGTTTGATAGATTCATGACATTGGTCAATAGAATAAGAGCTCTTGGTTCAAACCGATGGGATGACAAATCCGCCGCAAGGAAGTTGTGTAGAGTGTATAGAAAGAAGAATTCTATACTTGCTTCCGTCATAATGGAGAGAGACAACTATGATACAATAACTCCTCAAGAGATGCTTGCCAAGTTGAAGCATCATGAAGTGCTAGATGATGAAGCTAAGGAAGTTGTGGGACAAAAGAAGAGTGTTGCTCTCAAGGCTTCTCAAGATAGTGGCTCTAGCCGATGCAACAAAAGGCATGACAATGAAGATAGTAGTGACAATGAAGAAGATGAAGACCTTGATGAAGAACAAGCCTTATTAGTGAGAAACTTCAAGAGGTTCTTATTGAAAAATAAAGAGAAGATGAGAAATGGCGGTGGAAGCAAACCTTACAAGAAGAGATTTTGTTATGGTTGTGGGGGTGATGACCATTTCATTGCCGATTGTCCAAAAGAGAAGAAGAAGAAGAAGCAATGGAGCAACAATGACAAAGATAGGAGGTACAAGGGCAAGAAAAGAGGTGAAGCCCATCTCGGTCAAGAATGGGACTCAAGTGATGAAAATGATGATGACACTCAAGAGAAGAAGAAGGGTGCTGCCAATATAGCATTACAAGAACCTTCTTCACCCATCATCGACAACAAGGCTTCATCACCTTCGCTCTTCACCAACTTGTCTTCCCCACCTTGACTCTTCGCCAACCTCATCGACAATGACCGTCACACTCCTACTTGCCTCATGGCAAAAGGAGATAAGGTACCACCTAACTCTCCTATCCACTCTAGTGATGAAAATGAACTAGAAAATGAAAATGATGAGGGATATGCCTTAAAAATCATTAAAGCTTATGGAAAGGAAGCGGCTTCTAAAATCTTAAACTTAATGTATACAATTGAGAAGCGTGAGGAATGCATTGAGTCGCAAGGTGAATTGCTCCTAGCGGAAAGGGAGAAGAACCAAGGACTTGAAGCATGTCTCACAAAGGAAAAAGGGGAAGTTGAGAAGTTAGGAGTGGAATTATCCTTGGCCAAGGACTCTTATGAGCGCTTGTCTAAGGAGCATTCTTCACTTAATAACTCTTTAGCTAGTCTCAAGAATGAACATAGTTTGGTTCAAGAAAGCCTTACAAGCTTGACAAGCAAATATCATGAGCTTGAGCTAAACTATGGCACTCTTTGGAATAACACTTCCTCTTCTTCTAAGGAGTCCGATGATTCCAAAGCTTCAACTAGCAATGGTTGCAAAAGATGTTATAAAGTTGATATAAATGCTTGTGCGACTAACCTTGATGAGCTAGAGAAGAAGGACAAGGAGATTCATAGGTTGAACACGATTGTGAAGAATGGTTGCAAGTGCAAGGATAGGCAACCATCAACCATCTACAAGGGCTCAAGACACCCCTCCATCAAGGATGGCATTGGCTACAATAGGTATGATGGAAAGGCCAATGAAAGACAAATGATCAATGGAGTGTCTTGTGTTAAGTACAACAAGAGTGTTCCACTCGATGACCTTCTCAACAAGGTCAACAATGGTGTCATTACACCTACCCCACAAGCTACTAACAAGAGCAACAAGAAGAAGCAAGTGGAGGTGCCCAAGCAACAAGTGCCTATCTCACGAAGCTATGCTAGTGACTATATGTGTTGTTGGGACAAGGATGGCAAGATTGTTGTGAAGTATGTGGGTGCCCTCAAGAAGAGGCAAATCATGAGGAGTGTTTGGGTGCCCAAAGCTTATATGACTAACCCCCAAGGACCCAATCTATTTGGGTACCTAAAACAAAGGCTTAATTTGTCTTGTAGGAATACCTCTCCGGTGGAAAGAGTTGGGTGCTTGATAGTGGATGCACAAATCACATGACCGGAGAGAAGAACATGTTCACCTCCTTTCAACCAAGTCAAGATTCAAGTGAAAGGATTGTGTTTGGTGACAATGGTAAAGGTGAAATACTCGGATTGGGTAAAATTGCTATCTCAAATGATAATTCCATTTCCAATGTATTACTTGTGGATTCGTTGGGATACAATTTGTTGTCTGTGTCACCACTTTGTGAAATGGGCTACAATTGTCTCTTTACGGATAAGGGTGTGGAAGTCCTTAGAAGGAAGGATTCCTCTATTGCTTTTACGGGCCAATTAAAGGGCAAGCTCTATTTAGTTGATTTCTCATCTAATAGAGTGGAGTCTGAGACTTGTTTAGTGGCAAAATCTAGCATGAGTTGGTTATGGCATCGCCGACTTGCCCATGTTGGGATGAGGAACTTGGCCAACCTTCAAAAGGGTGAACACGTCCTTGGACTAACAAATGTTTCTTTTGAGAAAGACAAGATTTGTAGTGCATGCCAAGCGGGCAAGCAAGTTAGAGCTAAGCATCCCGCCAAGAACGTTGTGTCAACAATTCAGCCTCTAGAACTACTCCACATAGATCTATTCGGACCCAATGCTTACATAAGCATTGGAGGTAACAAATATGGCTTTGTAATTGTTGATGATTATTCTCGCTTCACTTGGGTGTTCTTTTTGAGAGATAAAGGTGAAACCCAAGGAATCTTCAAGAAGTTTGCAAGAAGAGCTCAAAATGAGTTTGATGTAAAGATCAAGAAAGTGAGAAGCGACAATGGAACGGAGTTCAAGAACACCAACAATGAAGAGTTCCTTGATGCTGAAGGGATCAAGCATGAGTTTTCGGTTCCCTACACTCCCCAACAAAACGGGGCTATAGAGAGAAAGAACCGGATGCTCATAGAAGCCGCAAGAGCAATGTTGGATGAATACAAGACTCCGGAGAAAGATTATTGGGCGGAGGCGGTCAACACGACGTGTCATGCAATCAATCGCCTATATCTTCACAAGATCTTGAAGAAGACCGCCTATGAGCTCCTTACCGGTAACAAGCCTAAGGTGCATTACTTTCGAGTTTTTGGATGCAAGTGTTTCATACTTAACAAGAAATCCAAAAGCTCAAAGTTTGCACCAAAGGTAGATGAAGGTTTCTTACTTGGTTACGGTACTAACGAACATGGATATCGTGTTTTCAACAAGACCACCGGTCAAGTTGAAATAGCGATAGATGTGACTTTTGATGAAACCGATGGCTCCCAAAAGGAGCAAGTCAATGGTGATATTTTAGGCAAAGAAGAACCTTCTCATCAAGCTATAAAGAAACTTGCTATCGGTGAAGTAAGACCCATTGAAGATGATGATGAAGATACACAAGTACAAGTCACTCATGATCCAAGTGTACATCATGGGTCAACCAATGCCCATGGTGATGCTTCCACAACAAGAAATGATCATGAAGCAAGAGATAATGCCACTCCACAAAATGAAGATAGCAATCAAGATGTTGATCAAGATAGAAGCCCAAGACAAGATCATGATTCACCGATCAATCCAAATGAAGAAAGTGAAGATGAAGGTCCAATACAAAGAAGAACTCAAGTGCCACATCCAAGAGTACCGCAAGCCATTCAACGGGATCATCCCATTGATAACATTCTTGGAAGCATTCAAAGAGGAGTTACTACAAGATCAAGGCTAGCAACCTTTTGTGAGCACTACTCTTTTGTGTCTCCAAAAGAGCCTCAACGAATTGAAGAAGCACTTGATGATGAAGATTGGATGATGGCTATGCAATAGGAGTTGAACAACTTCACAAGGAATGAAGTCTAGTCCTTAGTGGAAAGGCCCAAGCAAAATGTGATTGGAACCAAATGGGTATTCCGCAACAAGCAAGATGAGCATGGCGTGGTCACAAGAAACAAGGCACGGTTGGTGGCTCAAGGATTCACTCAAATTGAAGGTTTGGACTTTGGGGAGACTTATGCACTGGTGGCAAGGCTAGAGTCAATAAGGATCATGTTAGCATTTGCCACTCATCATGACTTCAAGTTGTATCAAATGGATGTCAAAAGTGCATTCCTCAATGGCCCCGTATCCGAAGAAGTGTATGTGGAGCAACCACCGGGTTTTGAAGATCCCAAGTATCCTAACCACGTCTACAAGCTCAAGAAGGCACTCTATGGGCTCAAGCAAGCCCCTAGAGCTTGGTATGATTGTCTAAGGGATTTCTTACTCAAACAAGGGTTTGAGATAGGAAAGGCCGATCTTACTTTATTTACTCGCAAAGTCCATAATGATATCTTTATTTGCCAAATATATGTCGATGACATAATATTTGGTAGTACTAATGAGGCTTGTTGTGAGGAATTTAGTAGGATTATGACCAATAGGTTCGAGATGTCCATGATGGGAGAGTTGAAGTTCTTTCTTGGATTTCAAATCAAGCAACTAAAGGAAGGCACCTTCATTTGTCAAACAAAGTACACCTACGACATGTTGAAGAAGTTTGACATGGAGAAAGCCAAACCCATCAAGACTTCAATGCCAACAACCGGACACCTTGACCTTGACCAAGATGGTAAGGCCGTTTATCAAAAGGTATATCGCTCCATGATTGGATCCCTCCTTTACCTTTGTGCATCTAGGCCCGATATTATGCTTAGTGTGTGCATGTGTGAAATATTTCAAGCTAATCCGAAAGAATGCCACTTAGTGGTCGTTAAGAGAATTTTGAGATACTTAGTACACACTCCTAATCTTGGCTTGTGGTATCCTAAGGGCTCCAATTTTGATTTACTTGGCTATTTCGATTCAGACTATGTCGGTTGCAAGGTAACTCGAAAGAGCACTACCGGGACTTGTCAATTTCTTGGTAGGTCTTTGGTGTCTTGGAGCTCTAAAAAGCAAAATAGTGTTTCCTTGTCCACTGCGGAAGCCGAGTATGTGGCGGCCGGCTCATGTTGTGCCCAACTACTTTGGATGAAGCAAACCCTTAAAGACTTTGGTTGTGAGCTAAACAAGATTCCCCTTTTGTGTGACAATGAGAGTGCCATTAAGTTGGCAAACAATCCCGTTCACCATTCTCGCACAAAGCACATAGACATCCGACATCACTTTTTGAGAGACCACGAAGCCAAAGGAGATATCGCTTTGCATCATGTGAGCACCGAAAATCAACTAGCCGATATCTTCACAAAGCCTCTCGATGAGTCAAAATTTTGTGCTTTGAGGAGTGAACTAAATATCATTGATTCTCGTAATGTGGTTTGATGTCTTGCACACACCTTTGTGGACCGGTGGTACCGATCCGCTATCGGTACTACCGATCGGCTGGTAGGGGGTTGTGGGACTCTTTTAACCGTGTGGGCCCGGCTTCTTAGGCCTCATCCTTTCACCGTGGCCTCTCTGCCCCACCCCACCCGCCCCAGCCCGCTCCACACGCATGCGCCCCCCTCCGCACGCACGCACGCTGCGGCAGCGGCGGTTCTCTGCCGCCCCTCCCTCCCCTCCACCCGATCTCCCTCCTCTCTTCATCTCTTTCAAATCCCTTTGGTGGAATCGTCCCCCCAGCTGTGGTGATTCGTTTGGTGGTGGTGGTGCTCGCTTGAAGGCCTCCCTTGCTTGGATTCGGTCTCTTCTCCTCGAGTAGCAAGCATGGATGGTCACCGGAGGAACCCCTCCCGTCGTGCTCGCTCATCCTCTGGTGATGCCGGTGATGGTCGCGTCGTTCGTGGTCGTGGCAGTAGTACTGCTCGCGGTGCCCCTATCCCTACCGATCCGGTAGCTTGTGAGGCCGCTCGATCTGCTGCTACAGCCAATGCTCGCGGGTCCCGTGAGTGTTCCCCTCCTCGACATCGGGTCATTGTTCGCAACAAGATTCCCACATCGGATGTGCTGTTTGAGGGGCGTGCCATTGATCCTAGAGTGGTTGCTCGGTCACCACTTCACATTGGAGTTCTGCCTCGATCTCTTCCATATCATGACAAACCCAATGCTCGTGTGAAGCGTCCTGCAACGAATCCTGACTTTACTCCTTCCTTTCCGGTTGACTACAGGAAGAGGAATCCCCATCTGAGGACAATGTGTGCAGATAATCCATATGAATATGTGAAGTGTGAAGGGCTTGAGGAAAGATTTTGGTCATAGTTTCACTTTGATTACTATAACTTTGTGCTTTATCATGATGGTGATCGCCACTATCATCCTCTCTTTATTCACAAGGCCGTGTTGCTTGAGTCTCTCAAGAAGCACCATCATCCGAAGATTGATGAATTGATTGACCGGCTTGCTGAGTGGCGCCTTCTTCCGTTGATGACTTTTGTCAAGGACTGGAACACAGAGGTGATTTGTCAGTTTTGGGCCACTCTCTATGTTGATCGCCCCAATAGTGTGCTTCACTGGATGACCCAAGGTATTCACTATCGCTGTGACTTTGTCACTTTCTCTCGACTCTTGGGTTTTGATAAGCTTGATCGTGAGGCTCCCGATATTCATGAGATTTATGCTAGTGGCATTAGCACCAAGGATCTTGTGGATGCAAATATGTACACAGCTGCTAAGCATGCCAACTTCAAATCTGCCAATCTGAGGCCATATTTTTATGTGTTGAACAATATGATTCGCCTCACTCTTGATCCCAAGATTGGAGCTTCTGTTAATATCCAAAATGATGCTCCGAAGCTCTTGATTCGCTTTGGTTCCCATGATGGGCGGTTTAGTGTGTCTCGCTTTATGTGGGGCAAAATCATTGAGGCTTCTCTTGACACCCACAAGTCCCTACCATATGCTCCTTATATCATGCATATCATTGAGCAGGTAGTTGGCCGTCAGTTCAACTATGATATGAAGCATGCCACCTACAGTGTAAGGAACTTGACAGTCAAGACTAGTGGAACACGTGATGATGTTGATGAGGAAGCTGGGGAGGAGGAGGCTACTTTTGATGTTCCACCGGCCACTTCACCCCCTCGCCGCTCCTCTTCGGTGCGTCATGGGCATGGTGAAGGACGTGGTGGGGTTCTCGGTCCATGCTCAAGAGATTCTTTGCATATTTCTGCTATATGGCTGAGAAGGAGGATCATCGCCTCCGCCGGATTGAGGAGCGCCTCAACTTACCACCTTCTTCTCCTTTGCGTCCTTTTGATGATTCTTTTGATGAGGATGTGGCTCATGATGTTCCGGTTGCACCTCATGATCTTGGTGGGGCTACTCATGGTGTGCCCCCTCATGGTGGGCAGGACTATGGAGTCCCCTCTTCTTTTGGAGGTGGTGCTTCTGGCGGCTTCTCTCATGGTGAGCAGGGCTATGGAGGCCCTTCTTCTTATGGTGGAGCTGCTACTTATGGCTTCAAAGCCATCTTTGGTGAGTCCTACTCTAGCTAGGGTGCCTACACTGGACAGGGCAGCTCCTCCCAACCCTTTGCCGGTGACACTTATTCCGATCGTCCTTATGGTAAGGGTGTGGGTGGTGGACTCGTGGATTATGGCGATGACGACGACGATGATGACGATGAGGACTACTAGCTTGTGCTATCCTATGCTCTTTATGTGGCCTACTCCTTTTTGGCACTTGATGCCAAAGGGGGAGTGTTAGGCTTATCCTTTATGTAATAAGGTAGCTCTTTATCCTTGTTGAAGTTGGTGTTAGATGGTGCTTTATCTATCTATTCATGTGGAACTATGTGTTGAGTTACAAACTATTTATGTAATATGGATGATGTTTGATTGTAGAACTATGTTTATATTCTATCGTTTATCTTGTGATGTTATCCATATGCTTGTGTGGTGATTGTTTATTTCTTTCTCTAGCAAATGTGTGGATGATATATTGTCATATGCATCACGCTTATTTGTTTATCACACACACTTGTAGGCACCCCATGGATTGCAAAAGTTAGGGGGAGTTTGCTCTAAATTTTATGCTATCTTGATTATGATCAAGACATGGAATTCAAATCCAATGCATAAATTTAGGGGGAGCTTCTCCCTAAACTTTGCAATTCAAAAGCTTAAACTCTTTCCATTATATGTAAGCCTAAGTTGGTTGTCATCAATTGCCAAAAAGGGGGAGTTTGTAAGTGCATTCGCCCCCTAAGTGTGGGTTTTGGATAATTGATAACAATCAACCTAGGAACTAACATGCTTATTCTAAGAACATTCACATGTGTTGGTTCATTGACAAAGCTTAAACGATACATATGGTGATTGAAGCACCCTCAATTCCGCTCTATGGAAAGCGGCTCATCTCAAGTGCCAAATAGATTTATCTTTTTGAATTGAGTCATAGGAAAAGCCACACTACCAAGAGGAATACATGTTTGGCTAGCTTGAAGAGGGTAAGGGTGCTCAAGTTACTAGTTTAGAGGCGTTTGTGAGAAGTGGGGAAATACATACACTTAGAAGGTTGCTTCGGTGGCTCTCTGCTAAGCCACCGGTACTACTGGTCTCCCACGTCAGTAGTACCGGTTGAGATCGGTAGTACCGCTCAGGTTCCGGTGTCCCTTTCTCGGATGCGAGGGCATCACGCACAAATGCACTACCAGTGGTACCGGTCCAACGTCGGTAGTACCGGTCTCCTACTGGTAGTACCGGTAGCTCCCTGTCTTGCCCAGATCTGAGATTCCCTTCCAACGGTTACTTTCTGGTCGGTAGTACCGGTGCTGCACCAGTAGTACCGGTACCGCTTCGGGCTGAGGAACTTAAAGTCTATATCTTCCCTTCTCTCACGCCATCCACTCATTCATTCACTCATCTCCCACCTCAAGATGAAAAAGAGCTCTCCAAGCTTGACTCACCCCCTTCTCTCTCCCTCTTGCTCTAGAACTTCAAATCTTGCTAGCTTAGAGCGAGAGAAGCGAGATTAGAGAGCGGGGAACTTCGATCTACGACTTGAGCACTTGGATCCCTCTTCTAGCTGGTCGGATTTGTGTCTTTTACTCTTGGGTTCTTGGAACCCTAGCTGCCTAGGCGTTCTTCGTGGTTGCCCGTGCTACTCCATTTGTGAGGGCACCCCGAAGTGTTTGTATTACCCTTTGATTCTTAGTGGAAATCTCGGGCTAACCTTTGTGGTTGCTTTGAGAGAGGCAAGGAGGTGAAAGAGACTCCGACCTTTGTGGTCACCTCAACAACGGGGACGTAGGTGCTCCTTGCGTGGAGACCGAACCTCGGATTAAATCCTGTGTCTCGCGTGCTTGCTCTTGTTTCATATTCATTGTGCTATTACTTGTTCTTGGTGTTCTTCGTGCTCTTCCTCCCTCTCTCGTGTTCTTAGGGTTGGAGAGGCCGATCTACGATTTGGTGGAGAAGCAAGGCAAGCGGAGTACTTCTACTACCTCTACATCACCTAAGGATAGTAAGGAATTAGCAGATCTGAAATCGAAGTTGAATTCCATTGAGATTTCATAGCTCTTGTAGGAACCAAGTACAACCGACAGTAGCACCGGTAGTACCGGTCTCCCACCGGTAGTACCGGTAGTACTAATTTTTGCATCAAGTTTTTGAATTTCAGGATTTTAAAATTGTCTATTCACCCCCCCTCTAGGCCAATTAGGTCCTTTCATAACTCCCATGTCACATGTTTGAACAATCTCCTTCTTACTTTGGTCTAAGAGAGAGGAATGAGCTCTTTCAAGTTTAGTGTGAGACTTCACTAGCTTCTCATGGGCTTCCATTAGCCTCTCATGAGATGCGACAGCCTCATCAAGGTTTTGCTCAAGAGCCTCATTGGCCTTGCGCAATTCCTTGCATTCCTTCCTCTCCTTGTCAATGTATTCCTTAGCTTGTTCAAGCATGTCCATGAGTTCCTCCTTTGAGGGCTCCTCACTATCACTATCGCTCTCACTCTCACTCTCATCATGAGAAAGTACCTTAGTGGACTTAGCCATGAAGTATGATGATGGAGTGTCAAATAGAGAGATCTTGTCCCTCATTGCAATGCTTGCAAAAATCTTCTTCTTGGTAGTGGTCTTATTTTCTTGATCATCATCTTCACCACAAGAAGAATCACTATCCCATGTCACTATGTGAGAATACCCCTTCTTCTTCTTCTTGTCAAAGGTGGGCTTCTTCTCTTTCTTGCCTCTCTTCTTGTGATCATCATCATCCTTGTCACTATTGTATGGACAATGAGCAATGAGATGATCAAAACTTCCACACTTGAAGCACTTCCTTGGTTCATCATAGTTCTTGGTGGAAGTCCTCTTTCTTCTTGCACCATAGCCCTTCTTCTTCATGAATCTTCCAAATTTCTTCACAAAGAGAGCCATTTCTTCCTCATCAACATCACTAGCACTTGAGCCTTCACTTTCACTAGATTCTTCAATTTTGGCTTTGCCCTTGCTCTTGTGTGATTAAGTAGCTTTGAATGCCAAGCTCTTCTTCTTCTCATCTTTCTTGTCTTCCTTCTTCACATCTTCTTCTTTGTTGTCCAGGTAAGCATCTTCGGTCATCACATCTCCCAAGACTTGGTTGGGTGTCACGGTGTTCAAACCACCTCTCACAATCAAGGTCACAAGAGTGTCAAACCGAGGAGGAAGACACCTCAAGAACTTGTGAGAGAAGTCCTTGTCCTCAACCTTCTTACCAAGAGCCATGAGATCATTGACTAGCACTTGGAGCCTATGGAACATCTCCGGCACATTTTCATCATCCTTCATCTTGAAACTTGCAAACTTCTCCTTGAGAATATATGCCTTGGCCCCCTTGACGGCTTGTGTGCCTTCAAATGATTCCTCAAGCTTCTTCCAAGCTTCATGAGCACTCTCAAGATTCTTGATTTGCTCAAACACTTTCTCATCAAGAGCCTCATGAATAGCACTAAGAGCAATGTCATTGTGTTGAAGCTTCTCTTCTTCTTACGGGGTGGGAGCTTCCTCATTTGCAACCTCAAACTTCTTGTCCACCACAAGACACACCTTCCGGCTAATTGACTTGATGTGAGCGGTCATCTTGACTTTCCAATAGCCATAGTTGGTGCCATCGAACTTGGATGATTTCTTCATGTTGTTGATATGAGCCATGATCACACCGTAGGTTGTTAAGCCTCAAATCAACGGTGTCCAAGCTCCGATACCACTTGAAAGGTCCTAATCCAAGGCTAGAGGGGGGTGAATAGCCTAAAACGAAAACTAAAAACAAACTCAACAACAAGTTAGATAGCAATGAGGCGAAGCTCGACTTGCACTAGCCTACTAGGGGATGCGAAGCCTCCTAACAACAATTTCTATCCTAATATAGCTCTAGGATCACTCAATGCCTACACAATTCTAGTAGCTTACAAGCACAACCTAATATACTAAAACAAGTATGAAAAAGGTAATAAAAAGATGGGAGGAGTGATTATACCACCGTGTCGAGGTAATGAGCCAATCAAGAGAACTCCAAGCAACTCAATCAATCACAATGATGAATAAGAAGTTGACACTTGATTTTTCACCCGAGGTTCACTAGTTTGCCAACTAGCTATGTCCTCGTTGTGTCGGCTCACTCACTTGGAGGTTCACGCGCTAATTGGCATCACACGCCAAACCCGTCACCGGGTGCCACACAACCAACACAAGATGAGGGCACTCAAAGACACGAGCAATCCACTAGAGTTACCTTTGCGATCTCCCGCGGGGAAGGCACAAGAACCCCTCACAATCACCACTTGTGGTCGACGAAGCACAATCACCAAGCTTCTCGAATCCACACCGCTTGCTCCAACCATCTAGGTGATGAGAATCACCAAGATTAACAAAAAACTAGCAGCGGTATCAACTCCCAAGTGCCACTAAGATGAACTCACTTCATGCAATGCACTTGATGCACTCAAATCTCTCAAATGGATGATCAATCAAAGATGAGATGAGTGGGAGTGTGTGTCAAAAGCTCACAAAGAGTATGCAATGTCCAGGTGTGCAAGAGAGTGAGCTTGGGTCGGCCAAACACCTTAAATAGCCCCTCACAAGGAACTAGTCGTTATGCTTTTTTCTCAGCTTGAAAACAGACCGTCGGACCACTCTGCGCAACCACCGGACCATAGCACCTGGTCTGACGCTCTGGTCCGACGCCTCCGTTGATCGCCATGTGTCCCGTCAATTTGAATTCGACCGTTGGCGCGCAGGAACACAGCACCGTCGGACCACTTGCCATAGTCCGAAGGGCTAGTCCGACGCCTCGTCCGACGCCTTCCCTTGGCTTCAACAATACACAAAGTAAGCACCCTGGCTTCGGACAACACCGTCGGACTACCCCTCCGGACTATACCGTCGGGTCCGGAGCCTCCTTAGTGCTTCGAAGTTTTCACGCAGGGAGCGCCCTTGCTTCGGACCTGACCGTCGGACCTCACCACTGGACTATGCCTTCTGGCCTGGAGGTCCCTTTGACTTCAGCTCTGCTGTTGACCAGACCACTCGCCTATGGTCCAGAGCCTCTTTTCGTCACTGGTCCGGAGCTTCCGTGTCAACCAGTTAGTGCTGGGAGCGGCCGTCGGACCACCTCCGTTGGCCTGGAGCTCCCATGCTCAATTGGTCTGACGCTTCTATCTTGGTCAGATTTCTCTTCTCTTTGCTTCCCTTGATCTCATGTGCCACCACCAAGTGTTTCACTGACTTGTGCATGTGTGTTGGCATATTTTATCAAGTTTTACAAGGGTTGCACATTAGGATAAGATGCAATGCACTCATGATCAACCTAATGGCACTCGATAGTTGTAACCACATACTATTTTCCCCTCTTAATAGTACGGTTATCTATCCTAAATGTGATCGCAGCCACTAGGTGTCTTGATCACTCAACCAAAAAAGCCCTAGCTTATACCTTTGCCTTGTATAGCTCTTAGGGTCTCCTCCTTCTCTCTCCTTCTCCAAGTGTGAGCTTTGGTTTGCTTTCACCTAGCTTCCATCCTTGCTCCACCACTTGTTCACTCTCACTTCTCCTTAGTGTACTAAACCTACTCAACCACTTAGAGCTAGGTTAGTACTTAGACTTCATCAATTACCAAAATCACTAAGGAGTCTTCAGCAGTGCCGGACCTCAGGCCGGCAGTGCCGCGCCCCACTAAAGGGAAGGCTACCAGTGCTTCACCTGATCAAGCCCATGCCAAGAGGGTGCCCAAGCAAAAGCAGGTTTCTCAGAAACCCAAGGACTCAATCTGGGTGGCTAAAAACAAGTATGCATATCAACCCAAGACAAGGTCACCCCAAGAAAGTTTGTCCTCATGCTACATGTTGAAATGCAATGACCGTGGTAAAGTCATTGAAAAATTTGTGGGTGATGAGAAACATGATAAGAGAAGCATGAACATTTGGGTTCCCAAAATTGTTGTGACTAACATGCAAGGCCCCAAGATTGATTGGGGACCTAAATCTAGGAACTAATTTGTTTTGTAGACATACTCCTTCGGTGGATCAAGTTGGGTGCTTAATAGTGGATGTACAAATCATATGACCGGAGAGAAGAGTATGTTCTCATCATATTCCCCAACTTCAAATGCAAGTGAGAATATCATCTTCGGTGACAACTCCAAAGGGGAAGTGATTGGTCTTGATAAAGTTGCTATTACTCTTGAGCATTCCATCTCAAATGTATTACATGTGAATTCGTTGAGTTACAACTTGTTGTCCGTATCACAATTGTGTGAGATGGGCTACAATTGTCTCTTTACGGATAAGGGTGTGGAAGTCTTTAAGAGGGAGGATTCCTCTATTGTCTTTACGGGTCGTTTGAAGGGCAAGCTTTACCTAGTTGATTTCAACAAAAGTAAGGCTAAGCTTGAGACTTGTTTAGTGGCAAAATCTAGCATGGGTTGGTTATGGCATCGCCGACTAGCTCATGTTGGGATAAGGAACTTGGCCAAACTCCTAAAAGATGAACACATTCTTGGACTAATAAATGTTCATATTGAGAAGGATAGAATTTGTAGCGCTTGCCAAGACGGAAAGCAAGTAGGTGCACCTCACCCATCAAAGAGCATTGTCTCCACCAAGCAACCATTGGAGCTAATTCACATGGATCTCTTTGGACCGGTGGCCTACATAAGCATTGGCGGTAACAAACATGGTTTAGTTATTGTTGATGACTTTACTCGATTCACTTGGGTGTTTTTCATGTATGATAAGGCACAAGTGCAAGATAAGGTGAAAACCTTCATTAGAAGAGCACAAAGAGAATTCGGTTTCCAAATCAAGAAAGTTCGTAGTGACAATGGAACCGAGTTCAAGAACACTCAAGTGGAGGAGTTTCTTGATGATGAGGGCATCAAGCAAGAATTCTCAGTGCCATACACCCCTCAACAAAATGGTGTAGTAGAGAGGAAGAACCGAACACTCATTGACATGGCAAGGACAATGCTAGATGAGTACAAGACTTCGGATATCTTTTGGGCCGAAGCCGTCAACATCGCTTGCCATGCCATCAACCGGCTCTATCTACACAAGATCTTGAAGAAGACTTCATATGAGCTTCTAACCGGTAACAAACCAAAGGTGTCATACTTTAGAGTTTTTGGGTGCAAGTGTTTCATACTTAACAAGAAACCCAAAACCTCTAAGTTTGTACCTAAAGTTGATGAAGGTTTTCTTCTTGGTTATGGATCAAATGAGCATGCCTATCGTGTATTCAACAAGACCTTAGGGAAAATTGAAATCGCGATAGACGTGACATTTGATGAATCTAATGGCTCTCAAGTAGAGCAAATTGATCAAGTGATTGTAGGTAATGAGGAACCACCATGTGAAGCAATCAAGAATATGGCTATTGGTGACATTAGGCCACAAGAAGTTCAGGCCACAGAAGTGGAACCTCAAGGTGATGAAGCTACTGTCCCAAGACTTGAAGAAAATGGGCCAACAGTGCTCCCTGGTCAGGCCTCTATGCCTGTGGCCGGCACTGCCGGACCAAGCAGACAGGCAGAAGCAAGCTCACCATCAAGCCCAATGAACCTGCAACCTATATTTGAAGAATATGAGTATGATGACCAAGCTGACCAACAAGATGCCACAGAATACCCAAGATTGAGGCAAACAATTCAAAGAGATCATCCTGTCGACAACATACTTGGGAGTCTCCAAAAGGGGGTAACTACTCGTTCACATTTGACAATTTTTTGTCAATTTTACTCTTTTGTCTCCTCTTTGGAACCTCTCAAGGTTGAGCAAGCTCTCGATGATCCAGATTGGGTGATGACTATGCAAGAAGAGCTAAATAGCTTTGAAAGGAACAAAGTGTGGTCATTGGTGGAAAGACCAAATACCAATGTTATTGGAACCAAGTGGGTCTTCCGCAACAAGCAAGATGAGCAAGGCATGGTGACAAGAAACAAGGCAAGATTGTTTGCTCAAGGATTCACTCAAGTGGAGGGCTTGGACTTTGAAGAGACATATGCACCGGTGGCTAGGCTCAAAGCAATTCGAATGCTTTTGGCTTATGCTGCCCATCATGATTTCAAGCTTCAACAAATGGATGTGAAGAGTGTATTCCTCAATGGCCCTATCCAAGAGTTGGTCTATGTTGAGCAGCCACCGGGTTTTGAAGATCCCAAGTTCCCACATTATGTATTCAAGCTCCATAAGGCGCTTATGGGCTTAAACAAGCACCAAGAGCATGGTATGAATGCCTTAAGGAATTCCTACTCAAACAAGGCTTTGAAATAGGCAAAGCGGATCCTACTCTCTTCACTCATAAAGTCAATAATGATATCTTTGTGTGCCAAATATATGTCGATGACATAATATTTGGTAGTACTAACCAATTATTTTGTGATGAGTTTAGTAGGATCATAACTAAGAGATTTGAGATGTCTATGATGGGTGAGCTAAAGTTCTTCCTCGGTTTTCAAATCAAGCAACTCAAGGAAGGGACTTTCATATGCCAAACCAAGTACACCCATGATATGTTGAGAAAGTTTGACATGGCAAATGCAAAGCCAATCAAGACTCCTATACCAACTAATGGACATCTTGATCTTGATGAAGGAGGGAAATCCGTGGACATAAAGGTATATCGCTCCATGATCGGCTCTCTCCTTTACTTATGTGCATCTAGGCCGGATATAATGCTTAGTGTGTGCATGTGTGCTAGATTTCAAGCTAACCCGAAAGAGTGCCACTTAGTGGCCGTTAAGAGAATCTTGAGATATCTAGTTTTCACTCCTAACCTTGGCTTATGGTATCCTAAGGGCTCTAAGTTCGATCTATTTGAGTATTCGGATTCTGATTACACCGGTTGCAAAGTAGACCGAAAAAGCACTTCAGGGATGTGTCAATTCCTTGGACGGTCCCTAGTGTCTTGGAGTTCTAAAAAGCAAAATTGTGTAGCCCTTTTCACCGTTGAGGCCGAGTATGTTGCAGCCGACGCATGTTGTGCTCAACTACTTTGGATGAGGCAAACCTTAAAAGATTTCGGATATCAATTCACCAAGATACCTCTCTTGTGTGATACGAGAGTGTCATCAAACTCGCAAATAATCCGGTTAGTCACTCTAAAACCAAACACATAGACATCCGTCATCACTTCTTGAGAGATCACGAATTAAAAGGAGATATCGCAATTCGCCATGTGAGCACCGAAAAGCAACTAGCCGATATCTTCACCAAGCCTCTTGATGAGACAAGGTTTTGTGCTTTGCGTAGTGAGCTGAATATACTTGATTCTCGTAACGTGGTTTGAACTATAGCACACATTTGTTTGTCCACCTAGCGACTTAGGCAAAACTTTGAAAATCTCAATTATGTGTTTCAAAACTCATTTTGAAAGAAACTTGAGTATGATGGTCATTGTGTGTATTGTTGATTGCTTACTGACCATCATATGGTAAGGGGTATATGTCTACAAGTGCATAAGTTTATAGTATACAGTGGCATAGACCCTCACTGTCTGGCTAGGTCAGCAGTGTCGGCCCCTGGCCCAGCAGTGCCGGGGTGCCCGACAGTGCCGGACCTAGTCCAGCAGTGTCACGACTTAGGGGTCCCGAGCAGTCGGGCCCAAGTCCCATCCCTCGGGTCCTCCTTTATTTCCTACCCCAGACCCGAGGGGACTCCATCCCAAGTCATATCCCCCAATAGAAACACCTCTCCTCTCCTCTCTCAACCCTAAGGAGACCAAGGGAGCCCGGAGGTCCCTCTCTTCCCCCCGGCAGTGCAGCCATTCGGAGGTGCTGCCATTGGAGGAGGTGTGGAGGATCTTCCTCCCTGCGTCAAGCTCCATTCAAGCCCGGCCGTCTTCATCCTCTTCCCTCTCTTTCAAAGGTAATAACTTGAAACCCTAACTTGGCTCGATCTATGCAATGTATGGATTTCGAGATGGGATTTAGGTTGTTAGTAGTTGCATTATGTATGGTAATGTACCTCCAGTAATTAGATTTGGTCAAAGCCAAGATTCCATGGTAGATTGGAAGAGCATGCTTGAGTGTTGTCTGCACCAGGCCGGCAGTGCCGGGCCAGAGGCCGACAGTGCCGGGCTCTGGGCAGCAGCACCTATGCACTTGCTCTCCTAATCAACCTTAGACTCTTGTTTTTGATTGGATCTTTCCACTAGAATTTCCAGTCACTATCTAAGTGCAGCAACTTAACCTTTTATCTCTTTTATATGCATAGATGGATGCTGGAGGACCGAGCGATGTCAGAGGAAAAGGGCCAAGGACAAAGGCCCATGTTCGAAGAGGAGACAAAGATGGTGCTGATGATGGCTTGAGTCCAAGGCAGAGGATTAGGCAGGAGAGTGAGCTACAGATGGCAGGAAGAACCATTATGGAGGGTGCTTGTCCTAGGACACCTCCAGATTTGGGTCTATTTGATGGCTCTTACCTCATTGAGCATCCTGAGGAGGTTCATGTTAGAGAGCCTCAGGACAGCCGTGCAAGAAATAGGGTGAGCTATCAAAATCAGTTCAGATCTGTCCAAGAGCAAAGGGTCATCTATCCCTATGATGTGCCAAAGGACATGGGAGTGGACTACAGGTTTTGGAATGTGTTTCATTCTGATTATTATTCCATTGTCCTCTTTCATGCTGCAAAACCCAAGATCATTAAGATGAAGTATGTAGATTGGGAGAACTTGGAGAACAAGAGAGACCCTATATTTGACAGAGTCATTGATCAGTGCAGGCAGCTTGGCATGTATCACTGGTTGGGATTCCAGAATGGCTGGAACACTGAGATAATCCACCAGTTTTATGTCACCTACTATCTTGACAGAGAGAACATGGTAATGCACTGGATGACTGAGGGCATGCACTACAGATTGGATTATGTGACTTTTGCCCGCCTTCTTGGCTTTGGAGAGGATGACAGAGAGTGCTCTAACATTCATGATGAGAGAGGCTTGATCAATGAAGAAATCTCTCAACTTTACATTGAGTCTGAGTATGCAGATGGTCTTGTGAAGGGGTTAAGGAGTAAGTACTATATCTTAAACAACCTCTTCAGGACTACTCTCTATCTCAAGGTGGGATCAGCTTCAAACCTCTATGCCACATCCAAGAATGTGCTAAGGAGGATGAGAGGTGGAGCACCACCTTTCTCAGTGGCACGCTTTCTGTGGGATGAGATCTTTATTGCTGCTGATGATGCTAGGAAGGGACTTCCTTATGCTCCCTACTTAATGTTCATCATTGAGAGAGTGACTGGCCGGATGTATAACAGGGACACCGCCCATGAGCCTTACAGAGCAGAGAAGGCAGTTCACTCTACTACCATTTAGGAGGTAGTGACTCCTCCCAGAGATAGCACCAGGGCAGCAGCCCTAGATATCCCTGAGTCTTCCAGAGGAGCAACAACAGCTAGCAGAGGCAAGAGGAAAGGGAAGCTTGGCATGCTTCTAAAGAAGATCTTCTCTAGTATTTGCTATGCAAATGATCATGCCTATCAGACCAGACTGGAGATCAGACAGCTCAGATAGGAGCAGGGCCTCAGTCAGCTTTCTCCTCCCACTCCTCCACCAGAGCTCAGCCAGGAGTCCACCTATAGCTCAAGTGATGAGGATGATGATGATGACGATGATGATGAGGAGGAGATCTCAGAGCAGCGGCCTCCGAGACGCAAGGGCCGTGCCAGTGGCCCTGGCATTCACTTCACTTCAGCCCCTGATGATGATGAGGAGGAGGAAGATAAAGGTGAAGATGATGATGAAGATGACCACATGGACGAGGATAGCGACTAGTTTGTACTCTTTTTGCTTTGATTCTTTCTCTCTTTTTGGTGACTTGTTGCCAAAGGGGGAGAATTACTAAAGTGAAGGGGGTACAACAATCTTCGACGGTCATGGAGGAGCAGCTGCTTGTTTTATCTTTGTTTTAGTTTGTGAGTTGAGAGAGCAACATGAAACTATTTTATTGTATTATTGCCACCTAAGTACTTGATTTGTGTCATTTGTGGACATGTACTCTCTTATATATATATCATGCTTGTCTTAGTATGATTTTAGTTTAAATTTATATCTTATTGTGTGGTCATGTGCTAGCTTCCGCAGCCTTGCTGTTGGTAGCTAGGCCGGCAGTGCCGAACTACTGTCAACAGCAAGCACTCTGTTGTGTTTGAGACGGGTTTTGTATCTTCATGTATATTCTTGTGACACCTTTTTCAGCACCCCACAACAACCATGGATGTAGGGGGAGCCCTATTTCACTCCAATATGTAAATCTTGGCTCTTCATGTCAAATTTGGAAATTCAAATTCCTATTCACACATTTAGGGGGAGCTCCTACACCCATGACTTGCAT
Source organism: Microstegium vimineum (assembly GCA_022036555.1). Classification (NCBI taxonomy): domain Eukaryota; kingdom Viridiplantae; phylum Streptophyta; class Magnoliopsida; order Poales; family Poaceae; genus Microstegium; species Microstegium vimineum. The sequence continues at coordinate 19,892,601 of CM039134.1, read as the reverse complement.
TGTCTAAGATTATTATTCACTTTTGTAAGTTCTAAGTGTGTTGTCATCAATCACCAAAAAGGGGGAGGTTGAAAGTGCAATCAAGCTCTAAGTGGGTTTTGCTGACATGACAACATATATAGGAGACTAATGGGACTCTACAAGTATGACAAGCAGGTTAAACTTAAGGAGGTTGATGAACAGGTTGGTGGACCCCTCCAATTACAAAAGTGCACGACAACAAGCTCAAAAGAGTTTAAATTCATTTTATACTTTGAAATTGAGTTAGGTATGCCGTACTATTAAGAGGGATTCAACACGCATGCCAACAAGTGAACCAAATGCAATATCTATCCAAATATCATACACCTCCACATACATAGTAGGCAAAACAGTCAGCTATTCAAGATCCTATCCTTTGCTGTTTCTGTCAGGCCGGCAGTGCTGACCTTCAAGCCGGCAGTGCCGGACCCAAGGCCGGCACTGCCGCGACTTGATCTGCCCGTTGGACAGTGGAGGGGTATTTCTTACCCCCTCACTCACCCCCAATGGCTAGTTCAGCCATTCCTTCATTCTGACTTCGAAAAACAGAAAAGAGAAGCTCTCTTCTTTCTCTCCCTTCTCCCTTGGTGCTCATCCACTCTTCTCCATTAATTTCCAATCAACCTTTGAGAGATTGAGCCTCCAAGCTTGAGAAGAAGCTTCTCCCTCGTATCTTCAACTCCTACAAGCATTTGGATTGCGTGGTGGCCGGCGGTTTGAGTTCTTTACTCTTGGAGCTTTGCTCCTAGCCGGCTAGAGGTTGCCCTTGAGCTTGCCTCCTTCGTGTGGCAGCCTAGGGAAGTTTGTATCACCCCATATTGCTAATACATAACCTCCCATCTCAAAGGTTCATTTCCTTGACTTGAGACCGAGGAAAGAGCTAGCCTTTGTGGTGAGCTTGAGCCTTGTGTGGCGCACCTCAACAACGTAGATGTAGGCAAGCCTTGGTGGCGAGCTGAACCACGGGTCAAATCTTGTGTCCCCTTGTGTTTGTCTCTCTACTTTGATATATATTGTTTGCAAGGTGATCTCTAGGGTTTGGATCCGATCTACGCCGTGAGTGTGTTGCTCCCACTTTCGTGGTGCTAGAGGTTCCTCACACCTCTAGGAAGGTTTTGATTCAAGCACAATTTCCATTCTCAGTTTACATTTTGAATTGTGCTCAGTTCTGTTCAGGTGACCAGCACTGCTGCCCCAAGACCAGCAGTGCCGGCCACCCCGACAGTGCCGGACCTGTGCTAACAACAAGTGTGAGATTTGTTTTAAACAGGCCTATTCACCCCCCCCCCCTCTAGGCTAACCAGGTCCTTACACCAGCCATCAAGATCAGCATTTGAACTAGAAGTAGGTGCTTCAATACCTAGCTGGTGGGGGTCATGGCCATACAACACAAAGAAAAGGAGTATTGACCAAAGATGAGTGATAAGGGGTGTTATACTAAAACTAAGCCAGGGGTAACCAAGAGTGCCACTTAGCCAAGTATGAATGAACAAAGCACATCAAATAAGTTTGCAGGCACTTATTGACTCTTGTAGTTTGTCTATCAGAATGTGGGTGATAGGCACTGCTCATACGTAACTCTGTACCTAATAATTTGAATAGTTTGCTCCATAGATTTTTGGTAAAAAAATTTATCCATGTCAGATACAATAGCTTGGGGAACTCCACGAAGTTTGAAAATGTTATTCATGAACAACACTGCTACCTGCAATGCAGTAAATGTATGTGGTAGTGGTAGGAAGTGGGCATATTTTGAATAGAGTTAAATGCATCGTAGGTCCATTAACTTTTGGTGGTGTGTCATCTAGGTCCATCAACTTTCAAATTACATTTTTAGATCCATTAACTTTTGTTGGTGTGTCATCTATGTCTATCAATTTTAAAATTAAAATTTTAGGTCCATTAACTTTTGATGGTGTGTCATCCAAGTCCATCAACTTTAAAATTATATTTTTTGGTCCATTAACTTTTTAACTGGTTCACCATATGTCCATACTCCTTAGATTAACAAATAAATTTGACAGTAAGCACCGTTCTATATTATATTTCATGTTTTTCTTTCACTCGTCTGCATTTGATTTCTATTTTAAAATTTTAGTGGTTTTGTCCTTTTTAATAATTTGTTTAATCTTTATTAAATTATTTTTTGTGAGCTTATTTTTAGCAACGTTTAATCTTTTATTAACTTATTTTTGTGTTCTCTTTTTATCTTTTAATGTTTTTGTGTTCTCCTTATATTTTTTTTCTATAATATAAAAAAATAAAATAATCATAGCAAAATAAATATGAATAAAAAATGGAAATAAAAAATTTATTATGCTATGAATACATACAAATAAAATATGAAATGATATATAATAAAGAATGTAATAAAATATATATTCTATTTTATATATTTCATGGTGCCCACTTATTTGGTTTGCCATGGTATGGACCTATGGTGAATCAGTTAAAAAAGTTTAGGGACCAAAAAAATACAATTTGAAAGTTAATGGACCTTCATGACACACCACCAAAAGTTATGGGCCTAAAAATGCACTTTGAAAGTTGATGGACCTCAATGACACATCACCACAAATTAATGAACCAAAAAATACAATTTAAAAGTTGATGGACCTAAATAACACACCACCAAAAGTTAATAGACCTACAATGCATTTAACTCTTTTAATAGACCTACAATGAATTTAACTCTTTTGAAAACTTGTTCAACGCCACAAGGATATAGCCGAAGGAATGAGATCTAAGGAGATACTTCTGGCATGGGCATGGGCATGGGCACGGGTGAAGGAAGTCTAGGGTAAGCTACCATTTCAGTTTTGGCCTATTGACAAATTGTACATTGGCAACAAAGTCCTAGACAGATTGCTTGAGATGAGGCTCAACAAAAAATCCTTTTAATTCTGTGAAAGTGGTATTGCTCTTTTCTTGGTATTTAAGAGTTCTGATCTGTTCTTTTTCTTTGTCATATATCCCTATATTTTAGGTCGCAAACATGAGTTTTCCGTGATGGCAAACGCTCTATTGCTTCTTACAGCACTACTAAATTACATGTTTGGTATCATCATCATTACCATCATAATTCATAACCCTTCCAACACCCTGGGTGATCTTCATAATGATTGCACCAAAAGTCACTAAAACATTGCACAGATAATAGGAATATACATGTAAGTAAACAAAGTTCTGGCAGGCTGTCCAGTACTCGGAACAAATGTTAACCAAATGAAATGTTGATAAGGTAGTTTGTCACAGAAAGGACCGCAATGACACCTTACGTGGACTAATAGCTAGATGATAATTTACATATAGTAACTCTGAAACAGAAAAGTGAAAAATATTGGTTCTTCCTTATGCTTCATTAGGCCTCACGTCTCAGAATTAACAGTCTCGGACCCCATCCATGGTTTATATTTTATTTCCTAAAGAAGAATGACTATCCTCCGGCAGGAACTAATATGATTCCATGCACCGAATGAACACGATGTTCATAAAACCGATACCTTTGTTGATTAGAGTACTTGCTCAGTGGGTTTTTGGCCTTGCTACAATGTGCAAATGGGGGCACAGAGGCCTTGGTGCCCTAGTCTCCATGTCAAATCCTCGCACACAGACAAATCCTGCGTAAGACAGCCACAGTTTACTTCTTTCGTTCAGAAATTCATTGTGGAATTGAAGCCTAGAGACCGCTTCCTTTCATGACCTTTGTGTATGAAATGTAAGTTTAAAGAAACATGCACATCAATTCCTTGTCTCTGCATCCATATTGGCAGTTTTGTTCCACTATTACAAGATGCCTCTACTATTCTCTGGTTATCTTAAAAACTTAGATAACTACAGATCAATCATGTAGAACTATGAACGATTTTCTTCATCACTGAATGGTCTCCATGTGACAATCATGAGAATCTTGTATTCTTATATAACTAGTGAAACACTGTAAACAGAGATTGAATATACTTATGGTCCAGAATACCGGTCTATCACAGGATCTGCATTGTGCAGAACTGTCTGATGACTTTTTTTTTTTTTTTGAAACTCTGTCTGATGACAATTGGCAAGATGTTTCACTACCAAAATGGTGGAGTTCTCCTAGTGTTTTAAGTAGTAATAAAACACTACCACTAATCATAGCACATGGGAATTTCACTAGGAGACATTTAGTAGGGAAAGTTTGTACTAAATTTTTAACTACCAAAACACTAGGAGAAGCCCACTCACTAGGAGAAATTTAATATTTTGGTAGTGTTTCCTAGGAAGTAGAATGTCATGACAGAACGAAGGAAATTATTTTTTCATACCCCTCCAGAAGCATTGTTGTATTTCTTCTGTTGTTAGACCTACATAATCAAAACAACTGAAGTTGGTACCAATACAAATATAATTTCAATGAATTGTTTATTGGGGAGACAACCTTTGAATATGGTGGGTACTTTAGTCCCGAAGAAGACCATGCGCCTTTGCAAGTTCCATAGCTGCTCCCTTTCCACATGGATTGGGTTGTGGCTAGATCTGTGGTCAGCAAATACCTGTATGGACACATACAGAGTCACAAAAAGTGTGTCCATTGAGACAGGAGGCTTAGGAGCAGTACTAGGAGTAAGACATTAGATGTCACTCTGTTTACCTCATTGACTTGAAAGTAAGTGCCATTAAGTGGGAAACTACCCCTCATAGCTGTTCGACAAGGAACCTATTCATGTTCCAGTAATTTATCATTAGCTGAAACATACATGGAAATTCTGTGACCAATAGGCATTATCTATACTATGATCTGTCCATATTATTTTTTGAACGTAAATCTATCCATATTATCTAGCCATAAAAATGCATGTTTAGCTCAACAGGTCAAAATATATGTTGTTCGTCTTGGAAGTGAATATTATTAATTAATTAATAGATCATACTCTGAGATCTAAATCAAACTGTAGGTATATATACAACAAGGACCATTTGCTAGGTACAATTAAAGGATGAGCTTGGGGCCACATGTGCACAAAATATCAATTTTATTACACGACTCCCATGATCTTTGTTGTCCTACAGAGCAACTAGGGAAAAAAATAAACAGTTACTTCAGCTAAACCATATTCAAACCAGTTATTGCTAGGTTATAGGATTCCGTTACCAGAATGGTGCCTCTAACATATCTAGATTGGTTTTCTTTCTCTGCAGTACAATTGTGGCACATTTCATTATTGCATAAATCGCCTCCCATTTGAGGGTCACAACATGGTTTTGGTGTCTTGGTTATTTCCTTTATTCCATCTGCAAAGTAGTCATAAATTAGTGTAAATGAACTTGAGTGTGTACCCCATGCACTCATAGAGAAATAAGCCTGCCTGGTGTCCATATGGCCAATAAGTAGGGGGTAGGATCATCAGGTTCCCGTTGGTCAAGTCCTAGCTGTTAATCAATTGCTGGATCAGGAACTATAGCTTGAAATGCTTAAAAATGAAACGTCAGTATCTCACCTGTTGTAAAAGTGGATGTGCATCTGGAAGCTCATACCTGCAAGAACGAAAATTGCAGGTAAAGAATAAATCTTCCAGATGCATGGCATTATTTACCACGGAGTAACGGACAATATAACAATGTTAAGTCTAAAGCGGTGCATGTTAAAGCTAAGCAAAAGAGCACTATAACTAGTGAAAAGGCTGTATTGGTACAAACTAAGGTTGAAAGCTTAAACAATTATCAGATGCAGTGAAAGGAACGCTCTATATCCTTTATAAAATTTCAGGTTTACTTGATCACATTTGAGAGGTGCAGAAGACACAAGTATTTAGTCTCACCTTTTCACTACATATGATAAATCATGTGTAAACAATGTCTAAGAGTTTCAAAGTTGAACTTCTATGGCAAATCTGATAGTCTCCCCCACAGTTCTTCGTAAAAATGGTGCTATAAGTTCTACCTTGAAACAACTTCATTCATATAGGATACTCTCTACCCAATTTTTTGTATATTTTAGAGATTTTCCTGGAATACTTTAACTCTGATTTTTCATGTGTTTTCACCTGATATTTGTCCAAACAGAACTAATTCACCACTTACACATAGTGTTCTGTTCGAAGCCTGTGCACATTTTTTAGTTTCGGTACAGGAATCGAAGCTGCTTCACTGCTAATAGCAACCAATGCTTTTGCAATATCATCAGACTGGAGTTCGTTATTGCTTTCTTTAATGCAATTCTCCAAGTTCTGTGCAAAAGCTTCCATGTTAAGCTTTATTGTTGGGATTTCACCGTCTTCATAAAAATCTTCAATATCATTTTCCATGGTTTCTGGAGGTCCTTCTTCTCTTGGACTTGCAGGCTCCTCGATTATTGGCTCTGAGTTCTTAGGAAGAAACTCCTCTGCATGTATACTCCCCTCAAGGCGAGGTAGGTGAGTCGAATTCATAGTGTGCATGCTGCTATTCTGGAAAGCAAATTGATTGCTCGACTTCACTAAGCTTTTCTCCTGAGGAGCAGGAAGTGCAAGCCTTGCACTTCATTCCAAATGCAATAAAAGAAAACAAGAAATAGTTAATATTCAGGTAAACAGAAGTAAAACTCCTGAGCAAGATCAACTGAAGTAGCTAATATGCTTGAGGTGCATGCAAAATTGATACAATTGTGTAGTCTGTGCATAAGGACCTATAGATTCACAACTCCAAGTGTCACATGGAATCAAATTGAACCTGGGGGGTGAGGGCACAGTGCTCATTTCACCCTGAGACAGTAGGATATATTGTCATATTGTTTTAGTGGAGGTAATTCCAGTATCTCTCAGCCAATGGAAGTGGGGCACCCATCACAAGGTTTTTATGTGCACACTGTAAAAGTTAACTATGCAGGCCAGTTGGTGGGTCTTTAAGTTCAGCAATTGCCCCCACAAAGCTCTTTTCTATAAGCTACTGTGGCAGTATGGTTAAAGGTTTACAGAAAGTGTAACAGTACCTTGCAAAAGCACTTGCAAAATGCTTGCACTCACTCCTCATTGGACATGCATTGCAATTTGGCTTGCTTTTGGTACAAAAGACCTGCACGGTTGATTGGAAAAAGGTCTTTATATATACATATAAAAGCAACAAGTGGGATTCAAGGCACCTCTTATTTTGGGATTCAACATTAAAGTCTGAGCTGAGACAAAAAGAACAAAATAGAAATATCTACAACTCTTGTAGATAAAGACCTTAAAGTTCTATAACAAATATAAGTATATATTAATTGTAGGAATTATAGTCTTATAGTAAGCACAATTTCATTTTAATTTAGAGGCATTATAATTATATATAATGAATACAACTGTAAAGTCATATTTGGTTGTACAAATACACAACCTATTCAGCTAGTTTCAAAAGACAGATGCTCATTAAGTACCTTTCCAAATGTAATCATCTGATAATGTAGCTCATACCTGTGAAAATGTGATAATATTGGTAATTATTACTTGTGGAACTTATTTATGTATGATATGCAAATGCAATTCACATCGATTCGCAAAACCAAATATTATTCACAATTTGAAGCAGATGTTTTTTTTTTTGGTAACTCACAGTGTCTGTTGATTGAGTTTACAAAGGCGAGGCCAAAGATACTTCTGTATAGTTTCCAAGATAGGATATCTGTGAGAAAGCAAAAAAGAAAGTGGTGGAACCAGATTTAAACTGAAATGGCAAAAATCCATAAATGGCCTAAAAGGTATGGACAGTGAAGAACACACTTACAGCTCCAAAAGATGTAACTGTAGAGATTCAGGAAGAGGTTGAATGGGCACCCAACCCAGTCTTACACATATACGACCAACATTGGTGTCAACCTGAGTGGTGAAAACACTGCTATGTAAATATTAAATTTACTAGAGGCAAATTAAATACTCCACAAACAAGTTGGCGAAGGCTAGAGATGAAACCAAACATGAGCCACCACGAAAAAGGAAACAACTTATATAAAATATAGAAATTGATTAATAATAGTAATATTAATCTAAAAAGGCATTAATAAAAGTCAAGTTTATGTTCAAGTATGTGGGTTGCTGATTTCCGCACATCTATCAGAGGACAACAGAAATAAACTTACAGGGAAAGCAAGATGATGCAGTGTGAGAAGACGAACACATTCAACACTTTTAAGCCCCAGTCCACGTATACTTAGTAGGTAATCCCTGACATCAAACCAAATATATTTTAATAGAAACATTTGTCACTCGGTAAGTACATAAGGCTCGAAAATGCATGTGGCTTCCTAGAGAATCCTTTGCTGTTTCAGTTTCGACTAAAACTTCTAACCTTTTGTATACTAGTTATAAAGTTAGAATTTCACAGAACTTCAATGTTAGTGCACATTGATGAATTTTATATGCTGATTTTCAATGCTGACATCAAAATGTCGCATCTCTTGTTCTACTTAATTTGCTCACAGGCATAAATGATTCTGGTTTAGTGTTCATCGCGACTAATAAAAAGAAATGAACAAAAATAAAATACAGCACAAGAAAATGTCATCACTGAGTGGTAAGTCAATGTAAACATAGGATCTTACTTCGCTGAGTCTGGGGGAATATATCTTAGCCACTCAAGGTCAATGCTCCCATGATCTCTAACCAAACGATTCAGAAAATTCTGTAACATCACCAGATTTACTGTTAGGAAAGTTATAAAACTTCTTATGCTGCAGTAGAAGATTATTCTTATGGTAAAGTGATCTAATGATAGAACCTTATGAAAAGCAAGAGAGAAAAAAAGGCAGAAAGTTCTGAACACCATCAGATTTACCGCTAAGAAAATTGTAAAGCTTATTATGCTGCAGTAGAAGATATCCTTATGGTAAAGTCATCTAATGATAGAACCTTATGAAAAGAGAGAGAGAGAGAGAGAGAGAGAGAGAGAGAGAAAGGTCTGACTTATCCTTATGTGCATATAAAACTTTTCAACTGTTTAAACCTAGCTTAAGGAATAATTACTAACTCATTCAAGCTACCCTCTGAGGGAAAAAAGGGGTTTAATGTCAACCAGATAAAACATTATTCTGGATTTGCTCCAAACCTACAGAGTATCTTCTTTCAATGTGGCTCATATAAATCACAGTTAATCCTAGTAACTATTGAACTATTACCTGGATTCGCTCTGCTAAAATATTATCCATCCCCTTTCCCGAATTGCATGAGATATTCTTTGTACATCTGCACACCTTACTGCTTCCCAATCTACAAAGTCTCTTCTTTCAAAACTTCTTTTTTTCATCTGTCCTTCACTACAAGCCTGCCTTCGTAATTTATCCCAGTCAAAATTCTCTGCGTTCTTTTTAGTTGCAGTTCTTGTTTTCTTTGGCTTTGATGCTTGTGCAGCTGTATCTGGTACTCCATTGCAGGAAGTAAAACCAGATTTCGATGTATATTCATCTTCTTTTCTTGTTTCTCCTACTGTCATTTCATGTGATGGAAAGACTGATTCATGCTCCTTCAAGTCTGGTGCTTCAAAACTACTCCTTTTGTCATGGTGTAACTTGACTGCATGGTTAAGTTTTTGTTGTTAGGCAAATTTCATTTAAGTAATAATGAAGAAAGAGATGCATACTGACCTGGAAGTTCTGTGCTTGTTTTTGGAGTGTTTAAAGTGGTGTAAGCGATCTTATTGCTGCTCCACTCAGCCATGTATGAATCAAATGACATGAAAAGAGGACTCGAGCCATTTTTCAAGTTTGGTGACGCAGAATCTGATGGACTGTTGGAAGATGTTGAAGAAACATTTGTCTCATTTCTCAATTTCAGTTGTTGAGGATCAACAGTCAAGAAAAATGGCATTACAGAACTAGAAGGAATCTCAGGTTTACCAAATCCATAATCATTCATTGTAGCCATTTGGAGTCTGCGGCATTCAATTTCACTGGCTGTGGCATCATTTCCTGTTAATGACCTTCCCTGATCGAAATTGCTTCCCAGCTGCTTATAAGCTGCAGCAGAACCACCACAAACAAAATTTCTAGGTATCTCAGAACTCAAAGATAATCTTGATTGAGTAGCTTCTGAAGTTAAAATCTGAGAGGATGAGATCTTATGGATTTGTATCTGCTGCACGAGTTCTGTAGACGCAGTTAATTCTACTGAGAAATCTGGTAGTTGTTGTTCTTTATGTTCTATACCTGTCCCTTGGTGATGGCAAACACTTCCATCTGTTGATTTGTAATCAAAGGAATAGGTTTCACCTTCAATCAACTCACTATCCCTAGTATTGTCCTTTGGTTCCATGTGTGTCTTCTTGCAGGGCATTGATACCTCCTCACAGCCCACTTCTAGATCAGGTCTAGCGCCATCGTAGAAAAGGTCAAACACACTTTTCTCTCTTACTAGTGCACTCGTGCTGGTGGTTTGTTCATTGTCTTCTGTGCTAGCATCATCCTTGCAATTGTTTTTGACTGACCGTGAAGGAAAACTTGCGGCAAGGGCCATATAGGCAGAGCTGTTGTTTTCAAAATAGTAGTCATAAAGAGAGCTCGTACATAAGATATATTGTTGAAGACACCTGTTGTGAATGTCATACCTTGAAAGATGATCAGATACATTCTGAGTGAGGAACACTCCTACTACAGAGTCGACTACAGATCCTTTCCAAGGAGAAAAGCGCCTGTCCCCTGATAAACAAGTGGTTGAGAAATTAGCGACAAGCTTCAGCCATGGATTCGAGTAAATTCCAAATTGTCACTCGTAGATGTCATGCTCTCCCACTTCTTTCCTGTATAAATATATGGTCAAACCAAGAACAAGAACAAGAACTGATCATAAATCAGCTGGTTGGGTTCTCCACTTCCGACACCTTACCCATTTCAGGTAAAGACCTAGCTGAGGAAATAAGACCATCTGCATCAGAATAGTTTAATTCCAAGTCTTTTTTGTTCCCATCTATTATGGGTTTTACCACCCTTTCCTCAGTAAAGAAACTACACATGCTTTTGCCATCAGGTTTGCAAGTTCTTCCCAGATTGTCTTCTTCCCTTGCTAGTTCCGTACTAAAAGATCCAGAAGTTGCAGTTGAAACTTCTTGTGTAGGTTTTGGCATCTCTGGCAATTGCATGTACTCATCTAAAAATTTGTTCAGTCTAAGACTCATGTCGAAAGCTAATTCTCCTGGTGAATTCTCCATACCTACTTGCAGCGCATGTCCAATCTGCACTTGTGATTCTGAGTAGAAAGAACTTTGAGCATGGCCAGGTTTCTCATAGTTGTGATGGTGTGAGTTGGTTATTGACAAATGGCCTCCCTGCAATCCTTGTTCTTTGGATTCAAATTGCAGACTTCGTCGAACTGATGTTGTTCTGCTTCTAGCTGCAACTCCTGTTGCTCTAGAGATTGATTGATCACTAACAGCATCAGAGCACTTCTGCAGAGAGCTGAGATTTCTTTTCTTACGGACATAACTTCTCTTGACCTTTTGATTCGGAGATGTCCCATCTGGTGTTGAATCAGGTTTTTGAACTTTGGCTAGCTTATTCTCTCTGATTACCTTTGGTCTATGTTTTTTCTTATGAGCCTTCATTTTCAGTGCTGGGGTTTCCTCATTCCTGACCATTTCAGTTTTCTCAGCGCTTGCTATCTGCATCTCAAATTCAGTTAGTGTTTTGTCCTTGGGTAAAGTTGGTGTTGACAATGGTGTGTGTTCACTCTGATTGATTTGTGTCTTGAGCCTTTTTTGCATAGATTGGTACATATGAATGTTGTCATCAGTGGTACTTTCTGCAAGAAGGGTGATTGATTCTTGAGAATGTTGAACTCGTGTTTCCCAGGTAGCTGCAGGAACCACTGATTCCAAATCATTGAATCTGTCGCGGAAAACTGCTGTTGCTACTTGTGGAGGTTGGCTAGCTTCTATTCCATTTTCAGTCTTGAATGCTTCATCATATAAACAATTCGGCCGAAGGTGCTCTAAATTTTATTTATCTGGAGTCGCTAGCTGTGAAGAATTCGTTGTCATATCAGCTCCCACGATGTTTGATGTTCTTCCAAGTGACAAGAAATTACTCCCAGCAAGCCGAATGGAATCTCCTTCGGATTATATAGAGCAACATCAAACAAAGAGCGTTCAGTGCATTCATAATGTATGATAATACAGCCACACAACACAAAACTGAACTAACATGACACCTAGAAAGAATAATAAGATGAGGTCATGAGGACATGCTTACCCTCTGAAACATCAGGCAAGGCAGTGGCCGCCGGTGGCAACTGCGCCCTCGAACCCCTTCCAGTGAGCTGCCTATGGAACACTATGATATTAATAGGCACCTGCGTGCAACCCCCATGCGCATTCCAGGATGGCTGGATGCAGGGGACTTCGTCTTGTCCAGTTGCACGGCTTATCGGACTCAACTGATCAGCAGATTGTGGAGCAGAAACCTCTTGAACGGTATTCAGGACAGATGTGGAGCATGGGGAGAATAAGACTTGAGAGGCGATCGAGCCGGTGTTGCCTGCTGCAGCTGGAGCTGGAGCCGCAAGATTGTGACGGCCTAAGTTGGGCACCCCAGCACTCAGGAACAGAGGCCTGTTGCCAGGGGTGCTTGGATCGCCTCTCTCCGCAGACATGGCCTCGTCAAATTTACCGTTTCTTCAGGAGTTGCGTTCAGTTTGCGTCTGAGGGTGAATCCTTGCTTCTTCCAGAGACTGCACAAAGAACAGCATCAGAATATGGATAAATAACATAACAGTGGGTTCCAAAAAGCGGCACTAAGCGCAAGCTTCAGCGCGCTGAAGCGCTAAGCGGACGGGTAGCGCTTCGCCATGCGGTTTAAGCGGCTCCCAAAGCGGCACGGCCGCCTTGGTGGTGCAGCGGCTGCTGGTTCCCGCTCCCCGCCGGCCGCGCAGGGAAGCCACAGGGGCCGGGCGCCGTAGACGGTCCAGTGGAGGGAGCAGTGGAGAGGGAGGTGCGTACGCAGGGTCGCCGGCCGGTGTGCGGAGGACGAAGGCGAGGGCGGTAGGCGGGAGGGGGAGCCGCTGACGTCGTCGCCGAACCTGGGACTGCCCCGCCGTCGCTGAGAGCCCGAGCCTGAGCGCCGCCTCCGTCGCCTGCGTGCCGAGCGCGAGCGGGGGGAGAGAGCAGAAGATGGAGCGCCGGCGCTGCAAGAGACCAAGCGTCGCGGCCTCGCGGCGCTCCCAAAGCAGGTCACGCATTTGCGTTCCCGAGCCAGTCCACCGCTTCTGGAGGTTAGTGTCTGCCTGCCCCCCCCCCCCCCCCCCATTTACTGCTTTTTCTGTGCATCCGGCATCTCTCTGTTTCTTTCAGGCCGTCTGCAACGGTGTTGAGCGTCTTGGGACTCAAGAAACAATAAAAAAAAGAGCATCAGAGACATGAGAGAGAGAGAGAGTTGCCTTGGCACGCGTGACTAGCTAGTACTGTAGTTCTGCTCCTTCCACCTCGCGTCCAATAAGAATTGGGTTTTGGATCGATACCATTGCAATTTTCGAAGTTTGGAACCGCATTCACACCCACTGCTGACACCTGGAACGCCGGCTTGATAGCGACGGCGGCGATGCTGCTCGGCTACGAAAGATGGCGAGAGGAGGAAGAAAAAAATGACATATGGGGCCGCGCGTCAGTGACATGGGAGAGGGGCTGCAATGAGTATTCGTATTTATATATGCCTGTAAATGAGCCCAAATCATTTTCATACGTATTCTATAGTATTTTTATAGTAAGTAGAGAATTGTAATAACACGTATCAAAATAGACGAATAGTAATGACGTTTCTCCAAAGTTCAAAAATTGTAATGGTATGAATCAAAAAACCCATAAGAATTCAACTGGACTTATTCGATCTTTGAGCCTACTTTTTAGTCTATTTATATAATAGTTAGTCTTTAATTCTAATTTTTTTCCTTATATTAAGTCTTCAATTCTAATATTTAGTTTTTCATAAAATCTTTTTTATCCTTACTATATTTAAACTGATTGTAAACTTATAATAAGAGCTCGTTTGGTAGGGCTCTTACCAACTCCAGCTTCTCTAATACATTCACTATTTCTGCACTATTTATATGAGTCATTTTTATCTCCTCTCTGTCCTCTCACAGAGCTTGTGAGAGCAGCAGAAGTCAATTTTTTTCAGCTCCTCCTGCTCTCATAGCTCTGTGAGAGGAGAAGAGAGGAGAGATAAAAACGGCTCCCGTGAATAGTGTACGAACAGTAAATGCGTTAGATAAACTGGAGTCTCCTGTCAAACGTGGTCTAAATACTTCTTTACTCTTCTATCTTAGGTGTGATGAGTCTCGTTGCATTGTTTTTAATACTGCCATGTCATATGAAATGAAATGAAGCTAGGATGAAACACTCACTCTTCATGAAGAGTTTCATTCTATAGTTTTATTGACATTTAATTTCATGACTCATATAGAGTTAAGGGGTGTTTGGATCGGGGGCTAAAATTTAGACCGTGTCACATCGAACGTTTAGATTATAATTAGGAGGACTAAACATGAGCTAATTATAAAACTAATTACGTAGAAATAAATTAATTAGTGAGATGAAACTATTAAGCCTAATTAATCTATCATTAGCAAATGTTTACTGTAGCACCATATTGTCAAATCATGGATTAATTAGACTCAATAGATATCGCTTTTTTGGGAGATATCTTTGTCAAATCCCAAGATAGTTATTTTTTGGGTCCTAAAATAGAAGATGTCCTAAAATATAAGAAGTTATTGGGTATGTATAGATTAAACCTTTTTAACTTTAACTAAAATCATAAAAAATACATATAACATTTACTTGAACTCCAACCTACTTCATTCATCAGTTCATCCCTAGATATTTATCGTTGTTAGTGTGTCATAAAATTAAATTAATTTATAGAAAATATATGTAATATTTATATCTCTAAAAAGTATCAAAAAAGTAAATCTAGGGATCTTCTCAATTTTCTAAATATGTATCATAAATATTATTTTTTCTAATATATATTTAGTTAAAGTTATTTTTTGAAAAATGTAAACAATATATATTTAGTGAATACGTATTTCAATCCAAACAAATTACGTATATTACTATTTTTTTAAAAAAAAATCCGCATGGGACAGTTGTAGAAACAGTCCTACAGTAGCTAGCCGGTGTCTCACAAAACTACATGAGACTAATGTAGGAACAATATCCTCAGATGATGTTTAGTCTTTTTTTAAGTACACAGTTGTTGGGTACGAAGGTAAAGGGTACCCTAAACCCTTCGATAAATTAACGTTAAACATAACAACCATTTTTAAGGCAAGGATCAGCCTACTGTTCGGTAAGACGCGGCCCGTCGATCGAAGGCCCCCGCTACACCGACTGCGGAAACCAGCCACTGGCCCGGCTCTACCTCGATGACGGACGAGGGGTCGGGCGAACGACCCCCCGGCTCTACCTCGACGACGGACGAGGGGTCGGACGAACGACCCCCCGGCTCTACCTCGATGACGGACGAGGGGTCGAACGAACGACCCCCCGGCTCCACCTCGACTTCAACCTCCTCAACCTGTCGACGCCTCGACCTTCCGAGCGCCGTCGACGGACGAGGGCTCGATTAACCCAACCACTTCAGCATGGGTAAAAGTAAACCCACCTGACGACATGGGCGCCTGCGTCCACTGTCAAATCCGCCAACTCCCCGACAGGTCCCCGACTCCCGTCAACTGTGCCGCCACTGCTGCCACTACGCAAGCACGGACTTCTACAGTACCCCTCGGAAAGTGAACAGTACGACCATCGACAACGACTTCGGGAACGTGACGGAGTCATACGGGGCTCGACCTCCCCCCTCGACCGGGGGCTCGACCCCCTCCTCTTCAACAACTCCGGTACGGAAGAAGTCCCATCCGCCCCGTCCTGCTTTGGCCGTGGGACTCGTGCCCGCCTACGGACACCGCCCTGCGACGACTTCTACTGGTGCCACGACCGGGAACGCCTGAAGGACGGGAAGACCACGCCGCCACAGTGTTCGATGTCTCTTCGCCAACACTGTGCCGTGGATGCGCCGCCCATACTTCTACTATTAGGACCCTGTACCCTCGAGTCTCCCCCTTGGTCTATAAAAGGGGGATGCCGTGGTAGAGGGAGGGAGGGGACTTCTTCTTCCCGATTTCAAGAGAAGGTTGGAGTCTCTCTCGGTCGGCTCCCACTTCATCTAGGACTCTGATCCGACTTTGGTTCTCGAGGACCCTAGACCACGCCACACACACACACAGCCGCTCGATCGACCCCTCGGGTGGCCGACTCCGTGTAACACAGCTTGTACATACTTCTACTATTAGGACCCTGTACCCTCGAGTCTCCCCCTTGGTCTATAAAAGGGGGATGCCGTGGTAGAGGGAGGGAGGGGACTTCTTCTTCCCGATTTCAAGAGAAGGTTGGAGTCTCTCTCGGTCGGCTCCCACTTCATCTAGGACTCTGATCCGACTTTGGTTCTCGAGGACCCTAGACCACGCCACACACACACACAGCCGCTCGATCGACCCCTCGGGTGGCCGACTCCGTGTAACACAGCTTGTACCCCCCCTGTACGAGCACCCTTTGGGTGCGAGATAATACAAGTCATCCTCCCCCCGCTGGACGTAGGGCTTTCTCTGCCCGGACCAGGATAAAATCTTGTGTCCATCTTGCATCACGTCTGAGAGAGGGAGCACGCGATATACAAATTTACTCGTTGGTGGTCTTGACCCCCGGGTCATAACACTGACAACAGTACAACACAGACACTCAACACGTACGTACATTCGCCCCTACAAACACACGCACGCAAACCCTACCCCTATGAACACCTTCGAAGGACTGAGCCGGCAGATCTTGAAGTTCACGAAGTCACCACGGGCGCCTCGCTGTCGACGGGAACGTCGCCTACCACTTAATGCGTAGCGCCGGAAAATCCTGGAATAAATCCAGAATAAAGTGTCGCACCCAGAATTTGAACCCTGGGTGGGAGCCCCCATACCCCTATGAGCACCTTGAAGTTCACGAAGTCACCACGGGCGCCTCGCTGTCGATGGGAACGTCGTCTACCGCTTAATGCGTAGCGCCGGAAAATTCTGAAATAAATCCAGAATAAAGTGTCGCACCCAGAATTTGAACCCTGTGTGAGAGCCCCATAACCAATGGTCTTTGCCATTGCGTTGTGAACACCTTGACCAGAGGATGTTTAGTCTAATTGGCTAACTTTGGAAAAGATCGTGTTCCTACTATGTTTTTGAAAAAAATCCTGCATGGGACTGTTTCAGTCACGAGTTCGACTCCCCGCCTCGCACGTGCAGGAGTTGTGTATTTTTTTAAAGAATCATCTCATCTAGCCATCTTATATTAAGATAAATGTCCCGAGCTCATATCTTGCCCCTGCCAGTAATTTTTTTTGTTTTGGTACACTAAAAGGGGGTAAAATTTTGCAGCCAATTAAATTTTACACCATGGAATTCAAACAGGATTTATCTATGGAGCTTCCCTGCGTACAGTTTTGTAAGCCGTTCTCATGTTTTTCATTTCGGCAGGTACATAAGGACCCCAGTCTCAATGACGAGTTTTATTACGTTGTTTTCGAAACTGTCATGCCATATGAAATAAAATAAAACTCGGATAAAATACTCACTCTCAATGGAGAGTTTCATTTTATAGTTTATAAGCATTTAATTTCATGACTTGGAGAGAGTTGGTGATGAAACTCATTTCTCCCTCTTTTTTTAAATACACTGTCATGTCATTAAAGATGTCTATGTGACAACACATTTAATATGAATGAAGCTCCCACTGAGATTGACCTAAGGGCACCCGTAATGGTATAAACGAACCACTAGCTTTAAGCCAACATCTCCAATAATACTATCTTTTAGCAATGACTCATAGTGCATATGATATACTCATATGATTTTGAAATGCGTATATGAGCTAGCTCTTGATAAAAACTAGTTTTTCTCTCTCATCTATTAAAATATGAAAAGAATACTTAGAGGTAGTTTATGAGCTAACCATTGCGGGTGTCCTAAGGCAGGCTAGATATTCCAAGGTGTACTTTGAATTTTAGCAGCAGTAAATATAGGCACATGTTTGAAGACGTTTTGCCTGGAATAATCCTATATGACAACGAAGTATTTTATCTCGATCTAATATACAATTTTCTATGTTCTGTGATATATTTGGTGATGATAGTATGGTATACAAATAATGTTCTATAAAATCTGGTAGATTTATTAATAGTATACATGTGATGTTTTATAGTATATTTTATGATATTCGCAGCATGTAAAGCAATCGAATGTGCTCGAGTACTAAAAATAGTAGTACATGTAATATTTGTATGTTATACAAGTGATATTTTGTAAAAAATTTATGTGTGAAACAACCGAATATGATGTGCTCTTTGCATGTAGTCACGGTAAACGACGGACCATGTACGTTTCATGCATGCAGTAGGAAAACACGGCAACCAGCCCATGCCTACATACCACGAAGCATGAACCAGCTTAAATAAATGATAAACCTTTAGTTTCTAAATAAATGCAGTTATAAAACAATATTATACTAGTTTAGTATAACTTTTAAATTGTTGAGTTTGACTAAAATCTTTTCTTAAACAACAATTTTTAAAAAAAATACGGACGGAGTACGTTGTACGGAATAGGGCTATAGCACGAGCTGACGCGCCACCTAAAAAGTGACGAGTCACGAGGCGCGCCACTGTATACGTGCCGTGGTGGGCCTGTCCTGTCCTCTGCAGCAAAGCGGCGGAAGCTTGATGCCTCTGCGGCAATTCATGACCACGCAGGGGAGACACGACACGATGCAGGCCCCTACTGAGCGCCGGTGCGGTGCCGCCTTTTGCAGCGGACGTAGTACGACGAGAATTCGTACTAGTCACGAGCGGCCGCTGTGCACGTAATAACACTGCAGTTTCGACTGAAGCCCATCATTCCCTTCACCTTTTTTTTACCGTGCCAGCTTAAGCCATTGAGGCTTAAGAAATCGTCACTTTTCCTCTTGAGCTTAAGCCATCCACGAAGAGTTTTTTTTTTCCTTTTTATAACTGGTCCATTAAGACTTCGGTGCCAACGCACATAAACAATCGACCGCGAGCTGTCGTATCTTTTACAACAAAATTCAAGCATAAACATGCAGCAATATAACAGAGCTAAGACATAAACAATCGACCGCGAGCTGTCGTATCTTTTACAACAAAATTCAAGCATAAACATGCAGCAATATAACAGAGCTAAGACCTTTCTTTCTGAATGAAACTAGTTTAACTGTCATGTGCACCTTTCATAGTAGAGGAAGAATTGACCTCTCGGACAAGGCAGTACACAATTCTATCGGATAGCTCCTTCCCAACAACCTTGACGTAGTATATCTGCTCAGTTGCCCTTCTAGTGCATTGAGGTGTCGCCTCTCGATTGGCCCAAACACTTGCTGAAGGCCCTGAAAGGGAGAGAGAGTTAACTTAAACAGATCGTGCAGAAATCAAAACCAGAGAATAAGATTACAATTTTCTAGTCACAGATTACATGGTTTTACAAATTGTGTGATGCAGATAATTATCAAAAAATAATCTTCTATACATGTTCTTTAGAACAGACTAATGAAGAAATGCATGGTTAATGACAGAAAAGGCTGGCAAATTTCCTGATAAATACTACAAAAGCAAATTTAGTGCCCACTGATCGCATAGAACCATAATCATCTTTCCGATTTGAGGTCAGGTTTTGTGTATGTACCTTAAATTTAACCCGCGAGCCATTCAGGTCTAGGTCCAGGGTGATGTTTTTTTATGTCATTTACTATGTTGGAACTGCCTTCAGTTGTATCAGGCTTTTCCGAATGAATTATCTCTTCATCGACCATCATATCTGATTCATAGTCGTTGAAATCTTCATCATCATCCTCATCAACTTTTGCTGAAGAGTCATCAGAGGGACCACAAATCTGAGGCTGAGGCACTTCACCTTGCATTGCAGCATAATAATCAGATAGAATGGAATATTGACTGGTATCTATCCATTAGAGGCTTGGCTAAATCATAGCGAACCCACCTGTTGAGAGTTATAAGTTAGAGAAGAATGAAAGCATGAAATTCAATGGTTAAATAGCATCAAGTATTGCACAAAAGCCTGTGACTCACTTGAGTAGTTGAGAATATTATAAACATAAAAATAGCTAACCAATAATTTCAATAGTCAAGCTTCAGGTAAACTTCTAGCCAGATGAAAGTATGCTTTCAACGTTTCACTAATTCATTATCTGAAGGAAGGCAGTGATAACAGCAGTCTCCTACAAATTACTACTACTCTAGAACAACAAGCAATAACCTTATTAAAAGAAGACACCGAAAAATATCCATTTCAACCACATTAGTAAGCATACCAGGATATAACTTAGTGTGCCTCCTTTAATCGCTCACATTATACAAGGTTTATGTATTGCGAAATATATAGTGGCAGGGTGGAAAAAATTACTCGTAACGGACTGGACATAGAAGTTCTGATGGTCGATATGCAGCAGCTTTGTATCTCATCTTATTGCAAGAATGTATATAGTAACCGAGATAGTAGTACTGAAGGCTGGGACAGTGCTCAGCTCCTGTGTCGTCTTGACCCAATCTATCTCCTTCCAGAACAAGTACTTGCTTGACAAACACTTAGGAAGGATATCAACTACACCAACAGCCACAAGTTTTCCATCAATTCTGTACTGCTGATGAAAAGACCCAAACCCACACGGTGGAACTGTATTATCACCACTCTTTGGGGGGGGGGGGGGGGGGGGGGGGGAGGGACAAACACGATTGGTGTATCTACTAGAAATCTCCTGTATGAGCTTGTCTTCTCCTTATGCACCTTTGTCTGATACCTTCGGTACAGAGCAAACTCCTCAGGATCAAAATGAGATGTGCTCAACCTAATCTCCAGGATTTTTCTTTTCAGAGGATATTTCGGATCAGTTTTGTTCACAGAGCTTTGCTTTGAACCACTAGACTTGTCTGAAGCTTGCACAGGTACAAAAACGCTGGTATGGTTCTGCATTGCGCCCATAGTCATTACAAGCTTTTACATCAAAACCAGCTAGTTCTCCAAGACGTTCCATTGCCATGGATAGCTTTTCTGCAACAGAATTTGGAGAAAAGATCTGATAGTACTTCAGTTTGATTAGCACCATTTTCTTTAGGCAATGCACGTCTAATTGCTGCCATTATTTAATTGGAAACTTATATTGCACGTATAAACCAAATCTTGCACTGCTGACCACCGCTGACCCTGACCGTTGTACTGTACAAACGCGATACCTATACCTACGTACACGTAGTGGTGTACTGGTGTTCCAGTGTCGGGCGACGACTTAAACTGTGCGGTTCACAAATCACAAGGGAGCAGGAACATGTCGTCCACGAATAAAGTGCGTGTGTGTGTGATAAGCACCAATTCTATGGCTCACCGGCGCGTATACTATGGGTGCTGACAAGCCTGCCCTGCCCGCGGGAGATTGTGAGGAGAGCCGGAGAGGCTTCACGAAATACATAGGTGTCCTTGTTTCTCTGGTGTTGAGTTACGTTGATTTATAACGAGAGAAACATAATATTTATTCGCTAAAAAATATTGTTAAAATAGTGCTACAAATTCGAATAGAAAAAATAGCAATGGCAGCTAGAACTACTCTTCGGCCACCTGGCACAAGCGGTGGACCAAGCCATGTTTCAAGTCACGAGTTAAATATATATCGGTGACATCACCGTCCTACAAATTGCTCCATTCTATAGTTTTTCGTTTCACACTTAGCGTATGTTTGGTATAACTCACAACAATTTTATGAAGCTGTTATAAGTTGTTTATTGTTACCGCAAACACCTATTTTCAAAACAGTTTAACTTATGAAGTTGTTTTTCTTTTTCTCTCACATAGAGATGAAGTGAGCTGAAGCTGAAAAAAGTTGTTTATCTTAGCTCTCTCTCGTATTTCCCTCTCATATCCATGCATAAAGTTATTGATGAAGCTGTTTTACCAAACACTTTTTTCAAAATAACCAAACTTCACCTAGATAATTGCTTATAAATCTATTTGAAAAAACAACTTTACTAGTGAAACTGAGTTGTGTTCAATTATAAAATTTATGTCGTTTCACCTTTTATTTTCAAAATCAAACTTCTCTGATTTTAACAAAATCCATGCGCCACGCACGCGAGGCAACTATTTTTATATTTGGAAAAAAAAAAACAGCCGGTAGGGAATCCTGGGTTGATCCAGTGAGCGATCTGAGATCAGATCGATGTTTTATACAACCTATTATGTGTTGGGTTTCGTTTTTTCACTGCCTTAGATTTTTACATATACTCTTTTATATTAAAAAAACTTATCGTTTAAGATAGGATTTTAATTAAATATTAGAAATATAAATCATAAATAACTTTTAAATTATTGAGTTTAAAAATGTGAAAAACATATCGTTAGATTTATCTTAAATTTTTTTATAAAAATATACATATATTATATTTTAATAAATACTTTTTAAAACAATAAACAGTTAAAGTTGCACTTTAGAATCGTGTTGTTTTCTAAAACGTTGAATATGGAGGGAGTACAACGGAACATATAAAGCGCCTGATTACCTGACAGCAGCATCCAACGACAACGAGGATTATTGGGCCATCCAGGCTGGGACTACCTTACTAGGCCGCCGTAGTACTGCACCAGCTAGCTAGCTATCCAACGACAACGAGGATGCTCAATACCCTCGATGGGTTGGGCCGTAACAACAGAATCCAACATAAACCGTCCCGGTTACTCGTGGTGGGTCAGACGGAGAAGCTCCATGGCGCGGCGCAAGGCGGCACTGAACCGGTGGACGTCGATGGTCACGTTCTGGCCCACCAGGTACGCCGCCCGCAGCGCCATCCACCCTTCCCTCCTCACCGCCGCCGGATCCGTCAGCACGCGGTGGTCGCGCGGGTACCGCCTCGCCAGCGTGCTCTCCTCCACGGCGATGCCGTAGTGCACGTACCGGAGCCCCGCGTCGCGCGCGGGCGAGCCGAAGTCGTCCGCGGCCATGGCGTCCAGCCCGCCCAGCGGCACCACCTGCACCACCACGGCCCCCGCGGGGAGGAACACCAGGTTGGCCAGCCCGGCGCCGTGCACGCCCACCAGCACGTCGCACGAGTTCACCACCCGCGCGAACGACGGCAGCTCCTCGTGCCGCGCCGGCTCGCCCACCACCACCTCGAACCCGAGCGCGGTGGCGGCCCGCGCGACGGCGCCGGCGTTGGTGAACGCCCGGGTCGACTTCCGGGAGATGAGCAGCAGCCTGGGGCGGATGGCGGAGGAGCGGCTGCCGTCGGCGTCGCCTAGACGGATGGCCGTGTCCCGAGTGAGGCCGTAGGAGCGTCGGGCGAGCAGGGTGAAGTCGGCCATGGAGTACTCGCCGGCGGTCCTCGCGGCGTCCACGCTCATCTCCTTGTGGAACTGGAGGCCTAGGATCACGTGGGGGTAGCAGAGCACGCCCCTGCTTCCCCTGTCCATGTCCACTACGGGGTGCCGGGAGAGTCCGCCGAGCAGCGGCCGGAACTTGTCGAGCCACCATGGCTGGGCGTCGCTGACGAGGAGGTGCACGTCGCCGCTGAACCGGCGTGTGGTGATGAACAGCGGGACGAGGACGTCCGTCAGGTCGTGGAACATGTTCCCCGCGTAGCCGCCGACAGAGAAGACGACCGCGGGGGCGGTGTGCATGGCCGTGCATCGGGGAGCAGCGCCGGCGGCGTGATGTGACGACGCCACCGTCACCTCAGTGACGCGGGCGAGCGCGTGCGGGTCGTTCTTCCTGCCGTGCGGCTTCATCTTCCACGACTGACGCCTCGCCCACGGATGGTGGAGGAGGATGGTGGCGTTGGGGAGGACGCGGACGTCGCCTTTCAGCTCGCACACGTCGGATCTCGAGCTCGAAAAGTGGCACAGCACGGGCCCTTTGTTTCTGCCTGCAACATCATAGAAAAGAGCTGAGCTTTCTGGCCGACATTGTTCAAGCTTCTTCTGTTTGATCCTCGACCTCGAATGAGTGAGGTTCCAGGAGGTCAGATTGCTTGAATATATGCGTTGATGAATCATAAACTGTCAACTTAAATTTCTCTAAATATTTTATGCTCGACATACCATAACGATGAGAGCCTAATTTTTCCTCTCCCCACTTTACTGAAGAAGTCGGACTTACTGAAAACAACAAGCTCACTGCAAACACAACGATAAGAGAAGTCAAATAAGCATCACTACACTCGTGGAAATAAGGTTAATAGTCGGGGGGGGGGGGGGGGGGGGGGGGGCGGGTTAGTGCAAGAACTTACATGTTTGCAACCTGAACATTGTGGCAAGTGATATCGGCACAAGAATGCATCCTGCCAGAAGCACCAATCCAAACTTGACAGTAAAACTGCTGACAGTTTTCTTCTCGCATGCCATCTTGTAATGCTAAAACCTACATCTATGACTCATGCACAGAAATTGTAAGGACATCCTTTGAGTAGTTGCCATGCTTTATATTCGTTTCCATCTGACATTAGGAACATTCTATTGTTCCGCTGTTAGTGTGTTAGTTCAAACATCTGGACGAAAACAAGTGGCGTTTGTTGAGAGATTCAGCAGACTCAAGCAGCAGAATAGGAATCACAGCTCATGAATGGGTTGTCGTGCAAAGTTAGATGAGCAAACTCCACGGAGAAAAGAAACAAAAGCAAACTATGTGTCTCACTCACCTTTTGGTTTGGTACGAATGTGGTTAGTGTGCACTGCTATTGAAAGTCTACAAGTACACATGAACCAGAACATGATAAGAATTAAGAAGGCAGTGGTTGTTAGGTGTTTGACTTAAGACAGCACTGTTCCACTTAGGTGATCCAACCCTTTTTTAGTGAATAACTACATCTACATTTTTTTTTGCGCGCGGGGGGGGGGGGGGGGGGGGGGGGGGGGGCTACTGTGAAGTAAAATGGAGAGAGTATAGTGTCAGAACGTTGGGCACAACTGTGCTTTTTAATTTAGCATTGTAAACCAAGAGTAGCCACCCAAGAGCGGAAAATGTTTCCTTGTAAATACACTATTAAATACAAAAAATGATGCATGGCAGTAAACTGCAAGTGCTAAAAAACAATTTTACAGATTTGTCATGTCTTATTAATCTCTATCAACTACTCCTGACTCATATAGCGAGATAAATGGAAAAAGCAAGATCAATTATCAGGTCCTTGCCTTTTGTTGATCTAAGATAACATTCAAGATCCTTCCAGGCACATAAATTCTCTTCTTGATGCCTTTTCCATCAAAATATTTGGAGAGTTTCTCATCTGAGGCTGCAATTTCGAAAGCATCATCCTCAGAGCACGCTTTGTCAACAAAAATTGTACCCTGGTCTTTCCATTGATTTGGACAGGGAGTACAAGCTTTGATTCCTCCAGGTACTCACTTTTTGCCTGGGCAAAAGAAAAATGGCTCAGTGTTTTTTTTATATGCCATAAAACACAATATTTCATGCATGGGTGAAATTTCACTGTCACCAGATATGTTGAAGGGAACACATATAAGAATACTAATCCAATAAGATGCATCATTGTAAAATACTTTTAAAGTAAGGCATCATGGTAGCAACTGATAGCAAATCCTTGTCATGTACTGTAGGCATACCATTTCCACATAATTTTTTTCTAACATGCAGGGAAATACTGCAGTGTCCTCTATGCTTATTCAGATTATGTTGTTTTAGTACCTAAGCAACCATGAACAAGCAGTACAAACTTTCTGACCAGATTTACATCGTCAAAAGAATCATAAATGTATGCCATTCAGCAAAAAGGAGCGCCAAGGCAGGATAGGTTTAATGATACCTCTGGAAACTGTTCATAGGCCAATGATTGTGGATGTCCGAGGCGAAACCAAAGCTCCTCAGCCAAGTGTGGCGCGAAGGGTGAAAGCAGCAGAACAAAGGATTCAATAACAGTTTTTGACTGGGTTTCCCACTGTAAAAGAAAATAAGAGTCACATCATATTCCTCCGTAAATCATGGAATATACAACCTCAGCTAGTTAGCTCCCTCTATATACAAATGCATGTCATTTTGGGAATGGCATGATCCAATAGAGCCAATGTTGACTAGTAATTTGCACTGTGTAAAAAGGAATAGAGCAGAATGGAAGTACTTCAATCCAAAATATTTTTAAATTCTTATATTGCTACAGAAATTAAGAGAAGTTTGGTTTCACCTTGTATGCAGCATTCACAAACTCCATCATGGCAGATATTGCAGTGTTAAATCTTGTTTCCTGAATTTCCTCCGTGACCTATACAAACCAAAATACTCGTCAACCACAATTAGTCAATCAAAACAGTACAAAAAATGAAAATGATCACTGAACAAATCATGTTCTGCAGTATGACTACAATGAACATTATAAAACATTAAAATAGGAGGACAAAACTGTATGTAATGACAATTCTATTTGTGTCAATCCCACCTAGGCATGAGCATAACTTTTCACATGGAAACTGGTAAATAAGCATAGAACTAGCCACCTCTATTATTGGATCTAATAAGTATAAAATAACTAAAATGGCAGGTTGAATGAGTTGTGGGATGACTTGTGCATCTTACCACCACACATCAACCTGATTTTCTCTTATTGTGTACTTGGAAGTTATAGGACACACGTGTTATGGCCAGGACGTACTGCACATGCAGTAGCAATAGCAGTGCTGTGGTTTGGAGGATAGTTTCTTCATCACCAAGTTTATATATTTCCTAAATAGCTTGATTAGTTTCCTTTGTAGAGATCATATTAATTCATTTATTTACATTAGAAGTTCCGAAAGCAATGAAATTCACAAACTCCAATTGAAGAAAAGCTTGTCAACATGGCAACATCAATTGAGATAGTTTAGACATAACTAACAGAGGCCTCAGAGGCACTGGTGCATAGTGGCATCCTAAGCTGTGCATATAATGTAAGAGGCAGGGATAGGCTAAACCTGACAGGGAAGAGGCCGTGAAGAGAAGACATGAGAAAATGGAATATTCCCAAAGAATCATCTTTGTTGCATGGTTTATATTTCAGAGTGCACCAGTACCAGTAAAAAGAGTTTTAACTGCTAACAGTGACAATTGTGACCTACCCTTGCAATACATTTGTGAAGAACTTGAAGCTGATCCAAGGTTGGTTCATCCTCAGTGATCGTGGTTCCATCATTATATGATCCATCAGGTAATTGTGGACCAACTATGAGTCTCCATGTTCTTCCAAGGAACCGGTGCACACCTTCGATTCCCCAGTGCTCCATGTCTTTGAATCTCTGGAAGTATCATATATCCCATCAACTTTGTCTAAGAAATTGTACTTCATCTGTAAATATTTGTACACACCTCAATGGCCCCATGAACATTTCATACAAGCGAAGAGAATCAGCACCATATTCTGAAACAACATCATCAGGGTTGATGACATTCCCTCGACTTTTACTCATCTTGTAGGCACGAGCATTCAGACGAATGTTTGGATCATCCTTCAAAACATAATGATCTCCAACTTTTGTAACCTTGCAAAAAAAATGAAGCAAAAAAAATCAAACTTCAAACTTTTGCACAATTGATAATGAACACAAGTACCAGGCACAGACCTTATCTGCAGCTAGTTTTTCTTGGTAGCAATCAATCAAACTTGAGTCTGAGTCTGCAGAAACCCATCTGCCTTCATTGTCTCTATATGCAGTATACTCAACCTGTTACAACACTTATTAGCAACAATAATATCACTATGAACATGTAGAAATTCTGGCAGAAAGTTGTGTCACCTACTTCTCCTAGTATCAATCCTTGATTTATCAGGCACTTGAATGGCTCTTTAGTGGAGACAACACCCATGTCATAAAGAACCTATGAAACACCACTTAGTTAGAATACAGGAAGTCTGCATGATAGTGTATGGTAGAACAAGAGAGAAAACCATTGAAACCCAGATGTTAACCACTGGTTCCCAGATTTTCTAAGAGCAATGAATTTTGAGGAGCTAAATTTCTGATGTATATTGGTAGAATAAGGGAGGAAACAATTGAAACACAGATATTGACCACTGGTCCCCAGATTTTCTAATACCATTGAAACCCTCTTGTTTATTTGTCAATGAAAAATTTGTATACTGTGGGGATCTCCCCACAGTATTTTGCCCTCAAAAAATGAATTTTGGCTAACAGGAGCTGGATTTCTGATGCATATTGTGTAACTTAAAAATAGCCAATTCAGGAGTCTGTGATATTATTCAAAACTTCATGCACCAAATCCCTACTCATCTTTAGTTAGCAAAATCAATAGTAAAAAAACTCGGCCCAAGGGGAGAGACATCCTGAAGGCACTGCTTGATAAGTCGAGAAAAGGCAACTCAAATCTGCTCTTACCCATATGGGGACACCATTGCCACAGGAGTCTTAGTATTTTCACCAGCCTCCCAACAATCTATCCCTAATATGTAGGGGTAGCCCAATATTATTATGTGAATATTGGAAGAGTTTGTATAACAGTACCAATATATATATCCCAAAGTCCCAATACCATAGTCCCATATAAAAGATGAGGCCCACAGGTGTGTATAGGGACAAAGAAGGCTAAAAAAAGTGGTAGTTGGGATGGGCCCTATGTTATTGGGGCAGTCAGCAGTGCAGCTCCCCCTTTAATTTTTTTGAAAACTTGGAAGGAGCTCTGCCTCTCGATTAAGGAGAGAAATTTATATGTACAGGAAAGGGAGCAGGAGCTCCCCCTTTATTTGAGGGGAGATTATTGGTGGCCACCAAAAAAGGGAGAGGTATTGGGAGAATGCTGGAGCAAGGAGAAAGCACAGTGAGTTTTATGGGGATAGGGGTTGGTATTGGGGGACTCCTGGAGATGCTCTTAACCCATACTTTTTGGGAACATATAGCGATGTGACTTTTTTTTTTTTTGTTTGCGAGAACCAGAGGGTTTCAGCCCTTCTGGGCACCCTCACAACTGGAGGACTTGACCATGCTACAAGCATGTTCTTGGCAAAATCATAGTAATGCAAACATGGT
Organism: Microstegium vimineum; assembly: GCA_022036555.1. Lineage (NCBI taxonomy): Eukaryota > Viridiplantae > Streptophyta > Magnoliopsida > Poales > Poaceae > Microstegium > Microstegium vimineum. The sequence continues at coordinate 19,863,538 of CM039134.1, read as the reverse complement.
AGCACTTGCAACGAGATATAGCTACAGTATGGGTAAACAGTACCCTGTGAGATAAACAGCCACAGCGGCTGCAGCTTAAAGCTGCAGCGAACACACCCTAAGCTACAAGGTTTGCATGGGACGAGAAATTAACCTTGTGCCAAAATCTTGCATAAAGCAAGTGCAAGACAGAATGTTCAGCACCACCAACGTAGATGTCAACTGGACCCCAATACCTGTGTGATATGAGAAACAGAATACAGTTAGTTCCACCCCTTATGGGAGATGACAAACGAAACAAGGATGCACCTTTCTTTAGCCTTGTCAACCAATATACTGCAGTTTTTGGGATCCATGAACCTTAAATAGTACCTGAAATAATGGTTTCATTGACACTAAAGATGTAAGGGCTCACAAGCCGGTTGCAAAACCAGAAAGGATATGTTTCAACAATGTGGGAACAGTTTTCCAAATGACAGTATGTTGATAAGGCCCCTATATATATATTAAAAAAGATTCTCCAAATGCTCATTGCCTCATGATTGTTACAACAATTAGAATACAATAAAAGTTTACCAGCAAGATCCAGCCCATTGTGGCATGGTGCTTGTTTCTCTTCTTGCAGGCTTCCCAGATAAAGGATCCATGGTTCTAACCTGGAAAGGAAGTAAAAACAGTTAAATAGTAAATAGATGGAATCAGTATGTGCAAGTGTAAAAGAATGATAAATGCAAGTTTTGCTAACAGAGAAAGGGGTGAACTCAAGTGGTAGTTAAACTAAATTTCATGACACTTGCAGGCAGATGTTTCTTGTAGTTTCAAACAATCAATGTTCATGTTAACCACTTGTCTTTCTAGATGGGGAGAGGTGGGCAAATTCACTTGTATTCCAATACTCCCCCTCACGTCGAGGCTCCCTTAGGCCTCAAATGTGGAATAGGAGAGAGCAGCAGTTATTGAGTATTTCCCAGTTTAATTACGCTAACCCGGATTCAAACTCGAGACCTCTAGCTCTGATACCATATCAAGTTGCATGCACCGACCAGTTCAACTCAAAAGTTTAAGTTGATGGGAAGATGTGGGCAATTCAGAAATTTCCTTTTCCTATCTAACTCAAGTGTTTGCCACTTAACCCTTCTATATCTAAAACAGCCCAGCGCCCCAGCCTCTATGCTCCCCTTCCCATTTGACAATCTGATTTCTTCTTCCATTATGGTTATTTTAGATTTCTAAGAATATATTGCCATTGCACAGTAATGTCTCAAACAGCTTATAGTCGTACCAATTCGTTGCCTTGGTCAAAGGTGGCTCCCCAGTACCAGTTGGAGTGAAATCATCCAATTCAGGAAGAGTTAAGGGCAACTCATCTTCTGAAAGAGGAACCATTTCATTGGTATCATCAAGGTAGCTCACAGGGAAAGGTTCACCCCAATAGCGCTGTCTGGCAAAAAGCCAATCTCGAAGCTTGTAGTTTACCTGATATTCAGTTCTCCTCAATTAAATTCTGATGAAAGTAGTATGTACAACATTATTATATGATGAAGCAGGATGAAAGCACCTTTTTCTTTCCAAAACCATTACTCTCTACCCACTCAATAACTTTCTTAGCAGCATCTTGGGAAATCATTCCGTTTATATTCAATCCAGATGAAGAACTGGATGAATTAATCATGACGCCATCATCTTCATATGCCTCAACCGGATCACAATTACCATTTGGTGGACTTACAACCTTAATGATTGGAAGTTCATATTTCATGGCAAATTCATGGTCACGAGAATCATGTGCAGGCACTGCCATGATAGCCCAGTGCCATAGCTGCAGTGAGGCAGCCAAAGATTAGAATGCACAGTCATCAGAACAGAAACAATAGTAACAAGTGTATTTTTTTCTTAGATATTTATTAAATTAAAGGCAATTCCAATAGCTTATTGGTCAGTTGTATGAGTAGCACCAATATTCAGTCAGGTGATCAGGTCCCTTACGGGATAGCAAAATTTACTTCATGGTAAAAAAAAGGATCAATAGATTCAAATTGAAAGGTATGTACATGGAGAACTGAATTAAGCAAATTCTAGTAAAACTCTTGCCTTTAGTATTGCATAAGAAGCGTAAATTATTTACTAAATAGATGTCGAAACCTAGGTCCTATAGCAAACTAGTCTAGAGTTTCTAGCATTTGATCTTTCAGAAACAAAATGAACAAAACAATGATAATGCACAAGACAACACCAGAATACACAAGGAACATAAGTTGACAAACCTTCCTAGAACATAATCTGCCACCCATATTGGAATGGTAGCCCCGGTTGCTGGGTTCTTAGCATAAGAACCACTGAAAACCCCCGTTTTTTCCTTCTGAAGCTCAGTTCTTTCTAGATCACTCTTTCTTGCTGAAAGTTCTCTGTATTCCTCCACCTGCCATTTCCAATTAGTCCATAATATACTTCAATTTTTTAATGATGCTATAGTTAATTAAGGACAAAAGAACATACATGTGCTCGTTGTTCCTCAGATGTTAGAGATGACAGTAAAACATGCTCAGGTGCCACAACAAGATATCTGCAGCAGAAAAAAAAATCATCTCTATATTGTCCATCTGTAAGTAATATGCAAATAGTAAAAAAGGGAAACAAAAGTACACACGTTGCACCAAAAATCGTGTCAGGCCTTGTTGTGTAAACTAACAAAGTGGCACCTAGGTCATGTCCTTCCTGGTCAACTGCAGAAAAAAGAAGTTCAGCACCTTTTGATCTCCCTATCCAGTTTCTTTGCATTTCTTTGATACTCTCAGGCCAATCAAGATCATTCAAATCTTCAAGAAGACGATCAGCATAAGATGTTATCCTTAGCATCCACTGGCGCATTGGCTATAAAACAGAGGAGAAAATGGATAGCCGCGATATGACTTTTCTGCATATAGGTACTTAGCAACCATGCATTGAAATGAACAAATTTCGTAGAATCTACAACATACCTTTCGTATGACAGGATAACCACCACGTTCACTCACACCATCTACTACTTCTTCATTCGCCAGGACAGTTCCAAGAGCAGGGCACCAATTGACTGGTACCTCGGCCTGATTGCAAGATATCAATGCCAGCCTAAAAATCATTGAAAACCAGAAATGCAACACTAAGAACATAAAAACAGAATCCTAAAGATGAACAGTACAAATAGTATGTCTATAAATAAAGAAAGTGTGAAACAGGAATTATAACAAATGATAAGCATATTTGTAACCTAAGATTCAACAAGAACAGAAAATAGTATTTCTGACCTGGTAAGCAAGTCCTCTCTTCAACAGTTGAAGGAAAATCCATTGTGTCCATTTATAATAAGTCGGCTCTGTCGTGGAGATTTCACGATCCCAATCATATGAAAAACCCAACGATTTAAGCTGCAAAAATGAGAAAACGTCTCTCTAATGAATCATTGGTAGTCAAAGTATGATACATAAGAATTCGCCAAAAAATGATACATAATACTTGTACTTCGCTTTCAGTAGGTAGAGACATTAAAAATGTAAACATGCCTCCATGATTCACAGAAACTACGAATGGAATGGCAGATTAGCGTCTTTTTTCCTAAACGGAATGACATGGACACTTCTTGTGTGTTTTCTCAAAAGAAAATGTAACGCGTTATTTTTCAACTGCTCCTCTGTATAGTTGATACAAATCAAACATTGCTCGGTACTGCATTAATAGCTTTCAGGTTCAATAGTCATTACACAAAGGAGCACCCCACAAGCATTACAAAAAGGTCCACAAAAGAGTTATACAGGTTGCTTCTTTTTACATCTTATTAAGACCTGCATACATAGTTATATTGCTCTAGAACACTTGGCAGTAGCACAAACATATCAGCACTGCAAGCTTGTCATTTCATACTACAGATCAAGCATCAGGACACACTTTTAGTATAGACTAACATGGTTAATGGCAAGTGCCCAGTGTTTGTTTTTTTTTTTGGTAATGCAATGATTGAAGCATGAGAGCTCCATTTACTTGCTACAATAATAGCTTCTACATGCTAGGGGCAAAATTTGCAGCAACAATACATATATATGGAGCATATTACCTGTGTGCGGAAGCGCTCAACGTTCCTTTCAGTAGTAATCTTAGGGTGGGTTCCCGTCTGAGCACAGAGCACATGTCAGATAACTACAGTACATGGTAACCTTTTGAGATGAAGGCTATATGAGGGCATACAGTGAAAGTTCTAAACGACCTCAATAGCGTACTGCTCAGCAGGAAGACCAAATGCATCCCATCCCATTGGATGCAAAACGTTGAAGCCTTTCATGCGCTTGAATCTTGACAGAATGTCAGTTGCCGTGTATCCAAGGGGATGCCCAACATGCAACCCAGCCCCACTGCACAACAATTTGAAAATAGTTTAAACAACGAGCCACACTATCTAGTGCTGATTTAGGAAGATTTGGTTCCTAGATAAACCAATTGCCGATCGCACCCTAGTATGCTCTTCTAATTCATGAAAGAAAAACAGGCATAGCATAATTGCACAGGCACCAATTCACAATTAGTGCTAACAAACAAAACCGTGGTGAACTTGGACGACGGCAGCACACAAATCCGCGCGGTGCAAATAGATGGCCAAAGGGCACCTTGCCTGGGGTAGGGGAACATGTCGAGGATGTAGCACTTGGGCTTGGAGGTGTCGAGCCCCTCGCCGATGTCCGGGGTGCGGAACGTGCGGTGCTCCTCCCAGTGCCGCTGCCACCTCGGCTCGATCTCATCGAACGGGTACGCCCTTCTCGCCGTCGCCTGCGCCTTCCCCGTGTCGGCCGCAGCGGCGGCGCTGGCACAACAGCGAGCTCGGAGCGGCGGGGCGCGGCAGACGGGGAGGAGTCGGTGCCGCTGTCGGCGCCGGTGATGGCCCGCGGTAGCGGCGGGATGCCGCGCCTGGAGCTGGAGGGGAAGTTGGAGGGGCCATTGCAGCGACAAGGCCATCATCGGGGAGCGAGAGCGGGAGCTGAGCGCGCAGCCTGCTGGCCAAATGTGTAGCCCCGGTTTGGGATAAGGTTTTAGAACTTGCAGAAAGGGAGAGGGCTGGTGTAGTGGTGTGGGGAGGTGGCCGGTGGGGTGCGGGAGAAACAAAACGGAGACAAACAAATTTAAATCTCTTTCAAGTTGCTGTATTTTGGTGCCGTAGCAGTTTTACATCTGTGTCATCATCATCTATTGCAATTCCATAACAGGGAAAGCTGCAGAACCTCGGCAGCTCGGCTCCGACTCTACAGAAACAAATCATCTACTGAAGTACAAGAGGAAGCAGCAGTCGTAAAATTACTACAGAGGAACTATTTATTTGTCCCCTACGTGTACATGAGATGCCACAAACAAAACTAAGTACAGCCTTCTGATTCCATTAATTCTCGCTCCGATAAATTCCAGGTGTCTGTTGCGGCTGCTGGAAAAAGATCATGGGCTGATGCTGTATGAGACTTTAGTGACGCCTTTCTTGACTCTTATGTTTGTTACCTGATGGAACATAGGAAATGAGGTCAGCTTCTCCAAGTCATAACTTCTAAGATATAAAGAGAAAAATGATGCACAGCATATGCCAAAAGTTCTGACAATTTCTGTGTATGCCAAATTAGGTTAGCATGAGTACCATCAAGTAGAAAATGGGAAAAATGATGCAAATCATAGGAAACGAGGATCATGAATGTACTAGCAGGACGCGATGCACATTAGCTTACTAGAAACGCCCAAATTTCCAGTCCGACTACAGTGCCCTCCACTCAAATTATCATTCGCATCTAATATCATTCTTAGGATTCACAAAAGCCAATCTACTTCCAAATTCCATGATGAAAGCTATCCTTCAGCTCATGCCCGAGTTTCAAAGACTAGTGGATAATTCTGTAGGAAATTTTGAAAGACCTGGGAAATCCAACTGTGAGAATACTGGCGTGGCATTAATAATAATAATTACCTTTAGGCTATTGATGATTGAAATGTCAGCAACATGGGTACCACCGCAAGGACCACCAGGATTGTCCCCAAACTTCACAATGCGAGGAGTGCTATCCTGCCATGAAAACATAAGGTCGCGAACAATGTTAATGAGAAACACAAAACTTTGAAAAATAGACATCTACACTAGAATATCTCCGATTAAAATCTAACTATAGATGTTTGATTACAATGATAATTCAAGACATACTCACACATGGAAATGCAATATTATGCATCTTTCAGATGCAAACACACATATACTCCGTCTGATTCAAAATACTTGCTGTTTTAGCCTTCTGAATTTCTTTCAAAATACATGTCGTCCTAGAACTTCTAGTCACTCTTTGCTCTTTATTACTTCCAATTCTTGCTCTTGCTAAATAAATATTATCACTCTTACAAGTAAATGAATATCTCTTTCCATTTTGGCATAAATGAAGAGGAATAAGTTCATTTCATCCACTTTCTTAATATCTGTGCAAAACTCTAAAACATGTATTTTGAACCGCGGGGAGTATCATGCAGTGATGATGTCAATAGATCAAGAGATAAGAAATGTTTCTGCAATCCTTGAGTAGGACGTAAACTGGATTGATATTTAATAAAAGTTGTCATGGAGATGTCATGGGCCAATATAGCCGTGACGGGCTAAAGAAGTGTCGGGCCAAATGGGCCCAATGTGAACAGTACCGCGGGTACTGTAGCGGCTGCGTGAACAGTACCACGAGTACTGTAGCATTAGGTTTAGGAAGAGTCTAGGAGCTAGGTTTACTTGTAGGTCAAGTCGAGTCGAGTCCTCCCTATATATATAAAGGGAGATGTATCCTTTCAATGATAAGAAAAATATTATCAATCTAATCTCTCTCTATCTCTTCTAAACAACCAAGCCTGCGGCGGAGGGAAAACCTCGCTGGAGAAGACACGGATCGTGGCCATGAAAAGCATAGCCTAGGTCTAGTTATCCCATGGACTCAATGTCCATGACAAAAGTCATTCAAATGTATACGATCAATGATACTGGTGTAATGTACATTTCTTTCAAATGTATACAATCAATGATGCTGGTGGAGTGTACATTTAGTACAAGCAAAGATAATGCATCGAGGAAGTCTACAGGACTAACCTTTGAAATGTAGCTAGGCAGAGAACCTCCGCATAATATCGCTGCCTCCTCATAAGGAAAAACAGAAGCTAAGACCTGCAAAAAGGGTGAACACTTAAAGACGACAGAATGGATGATATGCACTTCGACATATTCAGTTTGTTTATCCACCTTCGCTCCTTCCGAGATTAGCCTATTGGCTTCTCTTTCCAGATCATTTTGCTTAACCAGTATTTGATCTGCAGGAATTACTCCCTTATACTCAACAAACGCTCTACAAAGAACAGAGACACAAAAGAGTTGTCTGATCAACAACTGGAATCCAACTAAACTGGTAAATGCGAAAATTATATGAAATGCCAGCAGTTAGTTTTAACAGCTGGACCCAAATACTAGTCATAGAAAGAACAAAAGAATAAAATAAAAACATTAAAAAATAAGTAACCATACCCATCAGGGAAATGGTAGCCTTTCCCAGGTTGCAGATGAAAGAGGCCTACATTATGGACACAGATATCCAACAAATGCCCAGCAGAATGAAGCCTGTAGCATTACAGAGAGAGCATAATGAGAAGTGAAGCTTCGACATTCAAAATAATGAAATGATGATGACAAGCAGACAGAAACTGGGTGATGAAATGCCGAAACTGCTTATTACACATTTACACTGAGCATATATGAGCTGAATACATCAGTTCTCACTTCTATAGGCACTCGTGTGGAAATACAAGTATGGATCATCTGGCCTGGATGTCAGCTAGGAATTAATGTTAACTTCAAGCAGCCTAACTAGCTAATTTGATTGCAATTTGCAAACATGACTTGATAAATCGGTGTTCTTAAAGACTCAAAGCTCCTATGTAAATGGGAAAGCCTCAAGTACACAAAGGAAAGCTTATATACACAATAGAATAGAACCATTCAGATCGCATCACCTTGAATTAAAGCTGCGCCGTTCTGCATCGACCTCCAAGCTAACGGTTTCCCCTTCTTTAAATCCAATCCCACATCCTTCCGTGCCCTCAAATCTTCCATAGTGGAAAACCTGGGTGCCAATCACAAGATGAGCGAAACATGGAAAGTTACAACGAAGATCAGAATTCCTGCGAGAATATCATGATTCATGGACAAGCATGCAGCTTTTCTAGCGGATAACGAAAAAAACCCGATCCTCACCACTCCGTCCTTCGTCCGCACATCCTCGACGAGGAACCTGGCTCCGCCGGCGGAGATGACGCCCGTGTCCGCCGGTTGGCCACCGCCCTGCGGGTGGAAGACCGTGGCGTCTAGCACCACCGCTACCCGGCCACCCTCCTCCTGCAGACACCCGGAGCTTTAGCTTAGGCGGGGCCCAGCCTAGGGTTTCGCACCTACGGCGGAGGAGAAGAGGAGGGAAGGGAAAAACCTGGTGGACGGAGAGGACGGTGGCGGAGTAGCGGAGCGCTCCCATATCATCGAAGTAGACAAGCCTAGTGGGCCCCGCAGGCCTCGCCGGTGCAGCCTCCTGCGCCATGTTTCCGTGGAGGCGGTGGGGAGGAGACTGGCAGTGATCGATCGCCGCCGGTGACAAGGAAGTTCAGGTTGAGCGTGAGGAGTTCCGTCAGGCAGCCTGCGCCAAGTGGCTCAAATCAAACGCGCAAGACGTTCTGAATAAATGAACAAGGCTGAGAGGCGATATATAGCCCACGGTGACAGAAACTACGGAAGAATACTTCAGTTACTGCACGTGCTGTGCTGTTTAGAAATTTTAATGGCGCAGTCAGTCAGATATGGTCTCATCATGGCCAGGCTTGGTTTCGAGGTGGCTTCGTTCTTGCCCAGTTTTCTGTTCGTCTCTCAACAAAAAAATGGTTTTGCAGAGGTTAGCTTTGACTGCCCCCATTGCCTAAACTGGGAATTTGGGAAAGCGCATACAGTACATGTTTAATGTTTAAAATGCTAATCCTATATTGTCATGTGTCTGTTTCTCTCACTTGCTCGATTGATTCTGGAGACGCCTGGAACATTGGCGAACCGTAGACTCTTCACAGGAACTCACAGGCAACAGCTTCCAGTCAATCACTGAGTCACCTTCGAGTCTTCGACCAAGCTTCCATAAAGCTCTAACTCCATTACACAACAAAAGACTTTGGTTCATGGTCACGGGACAGGGTACATGGTTTACGGCATGAACGCTGGTCGTTGGAGCGATCTGAGCCGTCCAAAGTCTGAAATGATTATTGACATGCCTGACTCAAACCGGTCCGCCCAGAAGCCTAAAACTCAAAACCACTGTTTTTAATTTCATCGATTTTCTCGGAAGTTATGCAACCAAAATTTTTAAGTTTTTTCTAACGAAATAGAGTTTTCTAATATTTTGGTATTCAAAATTTAGTATAAACTTTTTCTACTAAATATCACGGGTTACCGTGTGCTATGACTAGTGATATTGTTTTATTGCTACTTAAAAATGCTAAGAGAAGTCTACTTTTTATAGTGTTAGACTATGCCGTTTTCCTCTCTGGCTTGATTATTGTCACATTGGGCATACTTTTTTTGTTAGATTTTAGCATAGGTTGTCATGAAAGTAACTAATGAGTATATAAGATTGACCTCATGATATACAATCATTTTATGTGAAATGATTGATGCTTGAAGTGGAGATAATAACATCCAGTCGACATGCATTTTACTTATCACATCTCGATCAATTTTACTCGCTCCATCTCAAATTATAAGATATTCCAAGAATCTTGGAGAGTCAAGGCATCTCAAGTTTGACCAATAATTATAGAGAAAATTATAAAGATTTATGGCATCAAATAGATATACTATGAAAATATAATTGATAAAAAATCTAATGATACTTAGTTAGCATCATAAATATTATTATATTATCATATAAGTTTGGTTAAACTTGAGATAATTTGACTCTCTAAGATTCTTGTGATGTTTTATAATTTGGAATGGAAGGAGTATATGTTTCTATGCAATCCATTTCCTATACAATTCACAAGGAATTGTCTTTTGGTTTTACTAAGGTGTAAATTTTGCAGGGAATATCCATACCCACCTCGATACCGCTAAGATGATGTGTGTGAACTAAAAGGTTTTTTTTATTACTTCTTCCCTGACCATGGAGGTGTGGGTGAGGAATAGATGGTTGATGGCTATGTAGGATCTCGACCGGTGTTCTTAAGCATGAAACTCCTATGTATTTTGCTTATAAAATGCTACATATGTGAGAGATATGAGAATCTTTTATGTTGCAAACTCAATGTAGCTTTATGTAAACTCAAATGTGCTTTTGTAACCCATACATGATTTTGAGTGAGTGTGTGTGTGGTAATGCCTCGATTGATGGATCATTGAAGCTAGGGTGTGTATTAAAGCTTTTTTGGTATAGTTGTGCTCCTTAATTCTCCAGCTGTGTTTCTTGATTTTCTAGTGAAGTGATTCTGAGACTAAAAATATTTCTCTTTAATTCTTTAGCCTAAACTCTTAAAATCACTATGGAGAATTATTTTATAGTCAGAAGAAGCTACTTTTTCAGCTCTTGACCTCTTAGTTTATTTCAAATAATCACTTCACGAAATCAGCATAGAATCATTTCACTCTAAAAAAAGCGTTTGGCAGTCCAGAAATGATTCTCTTCAAGAATCCGCTTCATGGAGCGCTCCCAAACACACCTTTAATCTTACGCAAAGCTTGTGACATCCCAAGGATAACTTGATTGTTCTGTTTACATAGAGTGGATCAATCATCAATGGGCAGTAAGATCAATACACAAGCTTCAACGTTGTACACGCATCTTGGCAAAGCTTCAACGCGATTCTAGGTGCAGTATATAAGCATTCATGAGATTATGGTCTACCAAAGCTAGGATTAATAGGTACCAAACCAAAGCACAGAGGGGAGGGGGGAGCAGTTTCGCCTCATGAGCCTCCGCCCTGCCTACAACAGCCAAAAAGAATATATATTTGCTGGTCCCAAAGGTTAAGCTTTGATGTTCCAATGAATAAAAACATGTGAACAGTAGGGAGTTCAGAGAGCACTTGATGAGAACCCATATAACTGCCACTTGCATTCAACGTCTTTGGGATTGTACACTTGAGACAGCTGGGTTAAGTTTTCAGTAAAACACTACTCCATCTCAAAGTACATGCATAGGAATCAAACTTTTTAAAGTTTAACTAGATTTATAATAAATATTGTCAATATTTATATATCCTAATATGTTTATTATAAAATATATCCTATTAATCTAATGATACTCCGTATCATAAATATTTGTCTACTTTTAATAAAAAATAACTTCTCAGAAAACAAGATGTACATTTTATCCTGAGATGGAGGGAGTGCAAGTTAATTACAAGCATCCTCAATTGTAAGGCTACACAAACACATGCATAATAAACTTTAATATTTCATTATTTGCACACCTCCCTGCCTTTTCTCGTTTAGGAGACAAAGCAGATGGTGCAAAAATGAACATTAACCCTACAGACTACAATATCCTGAATTCCTGATCTTGTACAGTGACTATTGAAGCGAACTGAATGTCAGCTTCAGGGGACGCGCTGACATCTGCACCAGTAAGCTACGCCCCCACCCCTGCCTTGGGCAACAGCAATTTCTTCGTCAACATAGAACCAAACAAAGAACGGGTCCTTTGTGCTGGGTTCCCTACCATCGCCGCTTCCGAGGCCGATTTCCAGGGGGGCAAATGGTCCAACCTTAATGCGAACCCTCTCGAAGATGAACGCAAGTATTTTCTTTTTCCATGACAGCCTCCCTTCAAAGGTTAAGCACCCAATGGGGCCCAAATAAATGCCATTCTCGATGCGTTTCCCCTACAGATGATAATAATCACAGTAGTCATATACATACTCCATCAGAGATTCAGAGTTCAGCACAAGATTGAAAACAATAGTGGACCAACAGTATACAAATTCCCAAATCCCAATGTTATTTAATGCAAATACAGCTATAGGTGTTTAAGAGAAATGTTTTTGGCACTTGTTGACATGTTGCTGAATATTGCTTTTTAGAGAAATGCGAACATATGATGCATACCCCATATAGATATGACGATTGACGAGGCAAATATTCGATAATCATCAAATAAGATGCCTGCATTTCTTGCATTGTTCAGTGAAAAGAACTATACAGTGTCGGACAAGTCGTTCTTGAACTATGAACAGCCATAACTGTAATGTTTAAGTATGCATGGCAACTTTTTTTTTGAACTGCCTTTCAATTAAGAATGGAATGAAAAGTTTATGTACAAGGTATGCATGGAAACTCAAGTACTCGATTGTTCAAGCATCACTGATCATCACTCATCAGAATTATCATATCATATCAACATGAGTGGCTGCCATGATAAGCTCACCGCAGCATCGAAGCGCTGGACTGCTGTCACTGGGAAATACTGCCCTTTCTCCAGCCGACCCTATATATGCAGGCATTGAATCAATCAATCAAGCAGCAAACCAAAAAAAAAAAAAACTTAATCCATGACACCCATCAAGCAAATGTGTCTTCACCTTTGCAGTGAAGATAAGCATCCATGTCCTGCCTGGAGACTCAGTACCACCAAGTGTCTCAAAGAATGTCGATGTGTCGAGTTTTGCCTTCTTGATCTTGGACAGTGCCGAGAGAATTTCTGGTGCAGGCACTTTCCTTGTCTTGGCTGCCTCCTTGAGCACCTTCACACTGTCCGCGACAGCCTACTCTAAACCCACATCAAGAAAATGGTTTTTACTAGTTGCATAACAGGGCACCCTATGAAGAACCATGAAACTTTCAAGAAATTATGAGGCAGTGGCATAAATGGCTACATGATATGTTTCAAAAAAATTAACCTGAACATTTTTTTCATGTGAATTCAATAACTACGTGGGGATTTTCTGATAGAGACCACAGATTCAAAAGATGTGATAGACAAATAGTGCCAAGAGCACAAGAGAGTGCTGAAAGTATGCAGCTTTGTCACTGCGACTGCACCGAGCAATTCATTAATACGGGCAGGGGGAAAACATTAGAAATTTAAGCGCCGGATCGGAGAAAAAGAAAAGGAAACGCTTGGGGCCGGGGCATGCCTACAATCCTACATCGCGCAGCCACAGAGTGCAACAGGTGAGCACCAAATTATAGGCGCCCGCGACAGCAGCCATACAACCCCCCTGGGTACTCACCGACAGAGATTCCTGCTGTGAGGACGAGGGCGACGACTCTTTCTCGACATCCGGGGACGCAGCGGAGGAGGCAGCGAGTGAGACGCCGCGGCGACGGTTGGGGGAGCCGCGGAGATGCAGACGTGGCGCGGGCTGGAGCCGGGACGGGAGCGGAGAGAAGACTGGAGCGAAGGCCGTGGAAGCTTGGAGCAAGGCTGACGACGCCATCGTCGTCGTCTTCGTTCCTTTCGGTTCGGATCGAGAGAGCGGAGCCGGAGCTGCAACAGTGTAGTGCGGGGTTTGTGTGGCGGTTGAGGAATGAAGACGCGAGAGCGCGGAACTCTTGGCGACCATGGCACCGCGCTGACGTGGGCAAAACGTAGCGGTTAGCTCCGGGCAGCCCCTATGGGGGCATACGTTTCTGTTAGCCTGAGTATGTTGGACTCCTAGCAAGCTGTCTCTTTTTCTCTGCAACTTGCTATCACTTTCAACTTCTCTCTCCACTCTTTTCTGAGTCTATCTTTCTCTTTGAGAGAGTAGACTAAGGGCCTGTTTAGCAAGGCTCCTTTTGAGGGGTTTTTT